>PVJH01004153.1:0-129960 GCA_004026705.1 Nesogale talazaci
TCAATGCAATGGAATTATGTCATAAGCCTAGTCAATGCACAGGGCTATGGCCTGATAAAGGAGTTGCATTCCTTCCTAATATTTTTACAAGTGACTAGTAGCTCACCATTGATCCCATTATGGAGTTGAAAACATTCTCAGATCACATCATGGGGGATTACTAGCCCTTAAGGGCTAAACCACTGAGAATCCTACCCCGGTTTAACTAACATAAAACCCTTTAACAGAGAACACACTCTTCATTTTTCACAAACTTTGCCAGATCATGCTTATCCAATGTTTCCCCTGAAACTCAGAATCTTCCTCAGCACAGCACTCAAAGGAACCTCTACTTATAATTGTGCCTTAGTGCTAAGATAAAATATACCTGTGTTCTGTATCAGTTTTTGTCCTTTTTTGGAATCACAAATACTTGTGAAATTCATAAAAAAAAACTAGAGAGCCCGGAGAAAAGGTTGAAGCTGTCATGAATTTTGTCTTGTTGGATGCACAAACAATGCTCATGAAAACACTGGCCAAGAAACCACAATATGCAAGGTCTCAGGTCAATCTGCTGCACAAGACCTTTTGGGAGTATTGAAAAGAATAGCCGAGTGTTCCATAGAGGCAAGAATGGCAAGACTTTCTTTTAAATAGTTTGGACCTCTTATCAGGAGAGATCAGTCCCCAGTGAAGGGCAGCGTGCTTGGTAAAATGAAGGGGCAGCCAGAAAAGAGGAAGATTCTCAAAGAGATGGATTGACTCCTTGGCAACAACAATGGATGCAGGCATTAGACCAATGCTGAGACCGTTGCAGGACTGGACAGTGTTTTGTTCTGTGGTACAAAGGATGGCTATGGGTCGGAACTGACTCTCTAACACCCGACAACAACATAGATCCTCGACACAAAAATTCAGATATGCTAAAAAACATGTCGCACTATTTCAGGAAGTTTGAGCAGTCCTGCAGGTGAGCTATGGGTTTTCTTGGCCCCATCCACTCACGAATAGAACCTCTGCTCTCATCCACATATTTTTAGAGTCAAGAAACAATATGAAGTCTGCATCCTAATGAGGACATATGTTTCAAAGTCCTGTTCAAACTCCATTGTCTTCCTTCCTCCACTCAAAAAGACGTATATTAGTCTAGAGAGCTAAGCGTTAAAGCTGTGTTTTTCTTCATGGTGACTAGCCAAAGAATGAGTCAAATCCTCCAAAAGTAGGTGGAAGTATTTAGCATTGATATTCTCTGAGGCACTCCCCCAGATCCTCACCAGGGGGTCAGAAAACCATGTGGGTGGACACTGCATGTTGGTGAGGGTGACAGGATGACAGTTGTAAATGATCAGGTATGTCCCCTTCACAGATCTCAAAGAGCTTATGTG
Source organism: Nesogale talazaci (assembly GCA_004026705.1). NCBI lineage: Eukaryota > Metazoa > Chordata > Mammalia > Afrosoricida > Tenrecidae > Nesogale > Nesogale talazaci. Next base: position 1,365 of record PVJH01004153.1, read on the forward strand.
TTGTTTAAAATGTTCTTTAATTAACCTCGTTTCTTTAAGATTGCAAAGCAAGTGATACCCTGGATTCAGTTTTACTGTTTAAAAGCATCACAAGTGCACTGAAAATATTCTGCTTTTTCCATCTTGAGACTTTCATAAGACCTTAGAGTGTTTGTCCTTGATACAGAGGTGCTAATTAATCCACCAGCAATGTATAGGCTATTAAGAAGACTGGAATCTATTGACAAACAGATGTAAAATTGTTATGTGGTTAGAATATATATTGTCAAAACAAGTCAGTATGGGGCTCTTCCTTGTTAAAATTTTCTTCATCAGAGTGCTTCATTAAGCTTCATGTCTATGAAATTGCACATGAGATACATTACTAATTAGCAGGGCTCATAGTAAAACTTGTGTTCCTCAGTGCAAGGTGTCCTAGAAAATATTTGGCCATGCATTATAGATTATATTTTCCTTCTCTTTGCCTTTTTACTATTCTCTTCTCCCTCCACATTCCTTTTCTTTTATGAGGTTTCTAGTGATGTCCTAATGAGATCATCTCAGGTTTTTTTTTTTCTTACAGTCTTTTACCAGACAGGAGTCCCTAGGTGGTGCAAAATATTTCCCAGAAACACTCCCAGATGCTAATCCAAAGTAGGCAGCAACGTGCATCCCAAAACACCTCAGTAGAAACACTTGATGGCCTACTACCCCAATGTCAGCCACTGAAACCCCCAGGGGAGTCTCATTCTTCCCTGAACCATTGGGGTCTCCATGAGTTAGAATTGATTCAATAACAACGGATTTCACCACACAAAGCGATATGAGTGATAATGTGGCAGGACAAAAATGTGATAGAATTACTGATATTTCCCCCAATTCCCAGTAGTCTTCTTGTGGCCCTTCCCACTCTTTGCAAATATTTGCATTGCTTGAAAGAACATTCATTTACTCCAGGAAAGAAGGACAACAGAGAATACAGAGAGTGTGAAGTCTAGAGATGTGTCAAAAAATTCCATTAGATGATGGATAGATTTCAAAATAATCCTCATAGAGAGCATATTATGAAAATGCATATGCATGTGGTTTGTAAAAGCTATATTTTTTTCCTTTCTTTTTTAAAATCATTGTATTGGGGGCTCTGACAGCTCTTATCACAATCCATACACATATCCCTTGCATTAGGCATATTTGTACATATGTCACCATCATCATTTTCAAAACATTTTCTTTCTATTTGAGCCCTTGGTATCAGATCCTCATTTTTTCCTCCCTCCCTCATGAACCCTGGATAATTTATTTTTTTAATTTAATTTCACTTTTTTTTCATTTCTTAAACTGATCACTGTCCCCTTTCACCCACTTTTCTATTGTTTGTACCCCTGAGAGTATTATACAGTGATCATCGTGATCAGTCCCCCTTTCCCACCCATCTCCCCCCTACCTACCTGGTATCATTTTTCTTATTATTGGTCCTGAGGGGTTTATCTGTCCTGGATTCCCTGTGCTTCCAGCTCTTATCATAGTGTACATGCTCTGGTCTCTCTGGATATGTAAGGTAGAATTGGGGTCATGACAGTGGGCAGGGGGACATTAAAGAACTAGAGGAAAATTGTATGTTTCAACGATGCTATAATGCTCCTTGACTGGCTTGTTCTCTTCCTTGTGACCCTTCTGTGAGATGTCTAACTGTCTACAGACAGGCTTTGGGTCTCCATTCCACCATCCCCCTCGTTTGTATCCATATTATTTTCTGATCTGGGTCTTTGATGCCTGATACCTGATCCTATCAATATCTTGTGATCAAGCGGGCTGGTGTGCTTCTCCCATGTGGGCTTTCTTGCTTCTTAGCTAAATGACCACTTGTTTGTCTTCAAGCCTTTAAGATCCCAGATGCTAGATCTTTTAATAGCCAAGCACCATCAGCTTTCTTCACCACATTTGCTTATGCACCCATTCTGTCTTCAATGATTGTGTCAGGAAGGTGAGCATCACAGAATGCCAGATTATTAGAAAAAAGTGTTTTTGCATTGAGGGAGTACTTGAATAGAGGCCCAATGTCCGTCTGCTATCTTAATACTTAACATATAATTATATGTACATAGATATCTTTCTCTATCATTATATAGAAATGTATTTACATATGTACATGTCTATATTTATGCTTCTATAAATGTCCTTTGCCTCTTCATTCTTTCCTCTGTTGCCTTTTACTTTTATCCCACTATCATGTTTGACCTTCATCCAGCTTTCATTAATTTCTCCTAGCTACATTAAACCTAACCAAGCCCCACCTTTATGGCCTCCTCACCATAAATTTTAGATCACTTGTTGTTCCCTTGCCCCTGGGTTTTTTCCTTGAATGTTGATGTTTGACTTTCAAGATCTAGAGGCAAAATCTAAGTTACCTAGAAGATGATTACTTATAAGTATTAGAGTAGGGAAAAGAGATGAAAGAGCAGTCAGTCTCCCTGTTCAAATGAGATAAAATTATAAAGATATAGGGGGTGAAAAGAAAAAGAAGACTTGAAACCCTATGTGTTTCCAAAAATGGATACAACTCTAACTTGCTTTTAAGTTTTTTTGGATGGGTTTTTTTTCAATATTTATTTTAGCTTATTCATATACTTGCAAATGATTTATTTTTCTCCAGGTCAAAAAATAAGTGACTATGTCCAGAAGTGTGGAATTTCAGTTAAGGTAGATATTGAGAATAAATGTAGTGTTGGGGGAGTGGGTTCGTCTTGTCTTAGAGCGACCTACAAATGGCTTCTATGTTTCAGCTGTGAGATTGGTTCCTTGATGTACATTCAAAATAGGCTTTACATAGAAAAGTAGGTAAAAAGAGCATGGATTCTATTCCTCAACAGATTCTTTAAAGTTCCTATCAGATTTTTTAAGTGCTCCACATTTTAATCTGTTAAACTCATGGCAGAACAGGCCTTCAATAAAATCCTCCATTTCCAAGTCCACTCCTACTCATGGGACTGTGTTTGTGTGTCCCCGAAAAGGTCTGTGCTGCATAAAGATGTCAATGGCTGAGTTTTCAGAAATACATCACCGAAGTCCCTCTAGGTACACTTGACCCTTCAAACCGGCTTCGCAGTTGAGTCAAGTTGCCCTTTGTCCTGCCCACAGATTCAGGCAACCAATAGCAGCTAGTAATTTAAACTATACATCTAAAATTACAACTATCTGGTTCAATTCCTCAGAGATATCTTTATTCTTCTCCTATTTTCTGAATATTTGAAGAGAAACAAATCACATTTATTTTCTTGACTTTCTTATACTATATCAAATGATATATGTTGACATACATGTACACTCTGACCTATATCATATGCAATAGCTAAAACAAACAAGTGTTTGTGTTCCAAATAATTGTAACAGCAGCTACAAGGGTATTCTCTAGCCACCGTTCTCCAGTCATAATTCACTCAGTCTGCCTCTGTTCTGCCTTGTGGGCAAGCAAACAGAATCTCATTTTCTAGTGGCTTCCAATGAAAGCAACCAAACCCACATTCTAGTGTACACGGAAACAACTCTACAAACAAACACTGGCTGGATACCCAAATTAAAAGGAAAAAATAAAACTACATGTGTGAAAAACAATGGCATCATGTACACAGACCTCAGCAAAGGGCAGTTAGTTTCTAAATAGGTCAGCCTGCAGGACATAAAACATCTCAACATTTTCCCAGCTGGTTTAGAAAATATACAAGGAAAAAACATGTGTGGCTCGACTTGACTGAATTCACTTTCATTCCCAAACTCTCACTCTGACTGCATTATGGATAGTTAAGGAACACAAAAAGAAATATTAAGAGCCAGCCCATTTAGCAGTGCATAATGGCTTTATTTTTTTTCCTGGTGAAGTGTTGAGACTGTGTAACACATTATAGCAATATGATGCATTATTATTATTTTTATTATTTCATGAAATTCAGCAATCTATATGCACATGCCAGGGGCTAAGAATGTTTTTACAATCCAGAAACAGCCCCAGATGCTATTATTGCCTGCTTCTTTGCATACATATCTCTGAGGTTGGCCTCTTTCCTTAAGTGTGGCATCTACATAATGGCAAAGAAACTGGATAAAAAGGGAAACTCATTCGGTCTTCCAGATGTTCCCCTTATGTGGCACTAAACAATGGGGTGATTGATGGATTAACTGGACCTCCCCTAGGTATTTGAATTTGGTGAAGTGGCGGGGGGGGGATTATAGTTTCCAGTCTAAATTTAATCTGACAGTGAGGTAACATCAACATTTAGTTCTCCCCATGAATTTGAGGTGGTCCGCACACACTGAAGGAGCAGTGTATATCAATGTCCCCAACTTGATTAGAGGCTTGTTGGGCACATAAAGTTAATGATATTTCGAAAAGTGGTGCTTCTCCTGTTTCTGAGTAAATTGGTTTGTCTCCCTTAGTTAATATCCTCACCATTTTTCTGGCAAGCCAAATAAGAAAATGGATTCATCTTTGTCACCTCTCTCTCCTGCATGCTCTATGGCAGTTTGGACTTGATGGCCTTTTACCATTCCTACTCCCAGTGTTCTGTTTTAAAACCACAGGAGCTCCTAATTGGGACTCTGCCCAGCTGGCACATTTCCGAGTACAGACTTGAATTGAGAGCAGGAAAGCAAACAGACACTTGAACACCAATGTTAATTGCAGCCCTATTCACAACTGCCAAAAGATGGAAACCACCTAAATGACCATTAACAGATGAATGGATAAAACTTAGACCCAACAGTGGCATGTTAGTGAGCCATAAAGAGAAACAAAGTTTTGACATGTGAATAAGGCTTCCGAGTGGCACCTTGGACGCTAGTTCAAATCCACTCCAGTAAAGATTTACCCTCTGAGAAACCCCACATGTGGTCAAAATGGACACTCTGGCAGTGGTTTAGGATGAATCTATAAAGCCTTACGTAAGTTAGTCACAAAAGGACAGATATTGTTAAGAGACATTTGATGAAATGTCCAGAAGAGACAATGATACAGAGAAAAACCCTATTCATCATTACCAGAGACAAGCAGAAGAGACAGGGAACAGGAGAGACCATGCTTAGCAGACACAAGGCTTCTTTTATAGGTGATGAGATATGGGTGATAGTAAAACAACAGGATGAACACAGTTGGTGCCATTGAACTGTCCTTGGGAAGATTGGAAGTGGCGTATGTTTTGTTACATATATAAGTACCACGGTACAGAAATGGTTTTTCGCAAGGAATATATAGACCCTGCCATCGGAACCTCTTGGTTCAAACATGGTTCTGTCACTTGTGTTCTAGGGATGCTGTACAGCTTGCTTGACTTTTGTCCTTCAGTTTCTACATCTACTAAACTGGGATTAGTAGTAGTAATAGTATCTGTGGTTGTTGTTGTTGTTGTTGTTATTGGTTTAGTAGTGTCAAATCAGTCCTGTCTCATAACAACACACTACACATACCGTGTAACCGTAGAACAAAACCCTGCCTGGTCCTCTTCCATTCTCACCATGGTTATTTAGCTCCCTTATAGCAATCACCATGTCGATTTAGCTCCCCAGTAGTCTTTTGAGCTGTCCTTCTACTTTATCTAGCATGATATCTTTTCCCAGGGATTGGTCTCTCCTAAAAACTGTTCACAGTCTGTGAGATGAAATCTTATCATCCTCAGTTTTAAGGAACATTCTGGCTGTGCTTCCCCCAAGGCAGATTAATTTGTTCTTCCCACAGTCACGGTGTTTTCAATATTCTTCACCAGCACTAAAAGCCAAGGGCACCAATTCTGACTTGATCTTCCATCATCAATGTCCAATGTTCACAAGGATTTGAATCCCTTGAAAACGCCATACCAGCTGAGCCCCGGTGGCACTGTGGTTGTGTGCGGGACTGCGGCCGACAGGGTTGGCGGTTCAAATCCAGCAGCAGCTCTCCAGGAGCAAGGCTGGGCTTCCTACTCCCCCCAGGGCAGTGATGTGGAAAAAGAAGGTGCCATACCTTGAATCAGGGACCTCGGGGTTCTCCACTTGACATCCTTGCTTTTCAACACTTTGAAGAGGTCTTTTGTGGAGCAGATTTGCCCAGTGTGACACATCACTTGATTTTGTGGCCACTGCTTCCATGGGCCTTCACTGTGGATCCAAGCAGGATAAAATCCTTGACAGCTTCGATCTTTTCTGTGTTTATCATGACCTGTTGGGCATCATGAAAATGTCTATTCCCATTATATTGAGTTGCAATCCACTTTCAGCAAGAAACATTTTATCTTCTGGCATCTGTCAACTGTTAGTATTCTTCCTCCCTTCCTGATGCCAAGTTCTTCTTCATATAGTCCAAGTTGACCAGGTTATTCTCTCAGCATGCAGACTGAAAACTTATGAGGAGAGGATAAATCTCTGATGGACACTTTTTCTGATTTTAAACCAGGCAGTATTCCCTTGTTCTGTTTATACAACTGACCCTACACCAGGGGTTGGAAGAACTTATCCTGTCCTTCATAATAATTTAAAAATTATTTTACAGTCATAAACTTATTTTGACAAATAAATGAAATCACTCTTATCTAAATAATACCCTTTAATTTCCTTCTGTTTTACTTCAGAGTCACATATACTCTCTGGAAGAGCCATACGTGCCTTTCAAGCTGCAGTAGTCAATCCCTGCTGTAGACCTATGTACAACAGCAATACCTATCACCATTAAATTCTCCTGTTTGCCATCCCCTGCCTTCAATTATTTTTTCCGACATAAGTCCAATTATGTCTTCCAGATCAGAAATCTATGATAGCTCCCTTTTGTCTATAAGTCACTGTGTTAGTCTGGGTAGACTAGAAAAACAAATACATAAACACTCATATGTGTATAAGAAAGAGGTTTATATACAAGAACAACTGTACATTGAGAAAACATCCCAGCCTAGTCCAGTATTAGCTCATAAGTCCAATATTAGCTCATAAGTCCAATTCCAATATATAAGTCCTCTTCAGACTCACAAAGTACATACAATGACACCAAGTCATTGACACAGGTCAGTGGGTGCAGTCTTGTGTATCCAGTGTATCCAGTGGCAGTAGAAGCATCTCAGCTTCTCCCAGTGGCTCCTTCAGTTTCCAGGGTAAGGGTCTTTCAGCATGCTGTCATGTGTCTCTCATCAGCTGCAGCATCTCCCAGGGAGTGAGGGTCTCCTGTTTCCTAGAAGGAAGTACTAGATTTCCCAGAATTCTGAGAGGAGAAGGCCATGCCCACACAGAGGTCTAACTGACTCTCTCCAGATTGACAGGCTAGGCTCCACCCCTACACTCTTAATCTTCAAATTGACACCAGATTAGGTGACTGCCACAGTCATGTCATCCAAACTTTCTTCCACCTTGCCGCTAGCTAGTAGCCTCCTGCCAACACAGTCCCTGGACTCCAGCCATATTTGGCTGGTATAATTTAAGGCCACACCTCTTTAGCATCCTAGTTCTATTCACTTGGTTCCCTTTTCGAGGAGTATCCTGTCCTCTTCTTTACCTCATCAAATCCACGTGTAATCCTCACTGAAATCTTCGTTAAAATGTTGTAATCAAAACCAACCACTCCTACAAATGTTCTTCTGCAGGACTTTATTTCTGGACTAATGCAGGACTCTTCGCACTAAGAGTCACACTATTCACACTAAGAGATGCTATTATTGCTTATAAATAAAACTGCTTTTGTTCTTAGCTCTTGTTCTCCTGAGGAACAAGAATCATAGCTTCATGAGATTTACCTCTGGACAATATAATCTAGTCCCGATATAGTCTAGGAGTTGAAAAAAATTAAAACAAAATAAATGGGATGGGTGTGAATATTTGTTGAATATATATCCTCCCACAGCAGAAATTCATCTCTCTCTCTCCTAAGACTCAAATAGAGCTCTAATTCCTACAAGAAACCTTTCCATCTTTCCCAGCTCAAACAATTTCTCCCACATTGAATTTCCCTACTATATATTTTGTCATTCAGCTGACGTTTATTATAGATTGCTTTGTAATTTCAATTTCTTTTCTCATGTATCTGTAACCCTGATGTCAGCTAGAATCTCTCTACCCATTATGACTTACCAAAGAATATCTCATCCCTCCACTGTAAGGCCAGTCATTATGGCACCATATAAGATTATAGTGAATTTCCTCAAGGACAGGGGTTGGGGCAGTGATCATCACTGGTTCTAGAACTCTGCTTTCATGAAAGGAATTCAATTTGTGGATCAACTTGTTTTCCTCCTGTCCATGCTATTTCGATTCTTTCCCTCGTGCCTCTCAAACTCAGCTTCTGTTCCTATGTGTACAAGAACCAAACCAAACTGTGACGAGCACATCCACCCCACTCATATCTGATTGGTTTCATCAATAGTGTAGAAAATACACAGCTCTTTATGGATGTTACAGAAACGTCTAGTCAGTTACTATTTTGTATCATAGGGATCCAGAAAAGGTACACTGGAATCCCTCCATGAATGCCTGTCTATGTGTAGGTGTGCTCTGTAGTGCAGGTATATATATATATATATATGTTCAACAGTCTTTGGTGGGGAGACAAAGACAGGGATGGCATCACAACAGTGTAAGCAGAAACAAAAAAAAAAAGAAAGAAGTGAGTTCACATTGGGTGTTTCCTTGGCCACTTCAGTTCCTGTTATACGGAGCCTTACTTCCCTTTATTGGCATCTTCCTCCTCCCATCCAACCACCCTCTTTTATCACCCTCAATTCATCTACCTGTCCTTTGGAAAGGTCCTCTAGAAATTTCACTGTACTCCCTGCCTTCCCCTACCCCCATTTTATTTAGTAGAAGAATTCAATCTTATGCATAAATTCAACATCAGGCCAACATTTGCCTATGCAAATATATCAAGCCATTCAGCCAAATAGATTGGTTTTCCATTGAAAAGGATCCATTTCCATTCTTCCATTAGAAACACATTTGTTTTCATACAAGACTTGTATTTATATGTAGGGCTGCTAATTTCATTTACTAATGAGATTAGATATTTTTTCTCTAAGCAGTGATCTATCTTTATACTATGTTGATCCTTCCATGTATAGTATGATTAAAGAACAATTCACTCATCCCTTTAAAAAATTATGGAGCACTTGCTGCATACAAAATATAACTCAACACCATTCTTACCCTTGAGATTCTCCTACAAACAAACTACACATATGCATGATGGGAAGTGTTATAAAGTTGAAGTGTTGCCTTTATTCCATCAGACCACAGAAGAGAAAGCCCTCCTCATGCTTCTCAATTGCACATGCACTTCAGCTTTTCTGAGGGCCCTTACCTTTTCTCAGCAAGAACAGGAATGCTCTGCAGGAACATTTCTTACTCTCAGTGGAAGCAGGAATAGTAGAGAGTACATTTTCTGAAAGAATTTATCAGAAATGAGGTTGCTCTAAATAGAAATTGTCTTGATGGCAGAGGTGGTGGTGGTGATGGTAAGAGTAAGGTTGAATTGTAGAAAGTTTTTTAAAGATCTCTTTTAAAAAATATCATGATAGATGATAAAACATTGAAGTTGTCAAGGACTTGATGCTACCGGATTCAAAGCTCACAGATGCAAGAGTCAAGAATTTGAAAAGCCTATTGACCTGGGTAAATCTGTGGCACAAGGTCTCTTTAACATATTAATGAGGAAGGATGTCACTCTGAGAACTCAGGAAGACCTGACTCAAGCAACAGTATTTGCAATCACTTTATATGCATGGGAATGAATTCAAAAGATCTCATAAGTTGTCTTCCATTAACAATGAGTAGGGAAGACCAAAGAAATGATGCATTTGAATGATGGCATGTGTTGGCAGAGAAAAACAAAAGTACTGTGGATTGTCAGAGAACAAAAAATTCTGTCTAGAAAGCAATACAACCACAATTCTCCTTAGAAGTGGAGATAGTGAGACTTTGTCTTAATACATTAGATATGTTGTCAGGAGAGACCAGTCCCTGAAGAAAGATATCCTACTAGGTACAGTAGAGGGTCTTCCAAAAAGAGGAAGACCCTGAAATATGTGGGTTGACACAGTGCTGTAACAATAGACTCGAACTTAACAACGACAGAAAGGATGGTCCTACCCACCTCAGCGGTTCACGGTGTCATACATGGGGTCACCATGAGCAGGAGTGACTGGAAGCTTCCTATGATGCCACTGGGTCAGACCAGCCCCACTATCTCTTTAAAAAGATCTCTCCAATCCTTAGTGAAAAAGTGATAGTGGTGCTGTTGGCTAGATATTGACCTGTCAGTCACCAGGTCAGTGGTTCAAAGCCACCAACCTCTCTCACAGAAAAGGATGAGGTTGTGTGCTCTCATAAAATTTTATAATCTCAGAAACCACAAAGAGTCTGTGCTATGCATTGGAATCAGCACAGCGACCAAGCTAGAAACACTGCCATCAAGCCATTCCAATGCATCCTGTCCCTATAGGACAGACTATAGGGTTTCCAAGACTACAAAATACTTATGGGACTAGAATGTCTCATCTTAGAAAGTAGATGGTTGTTTCGAACCCATAACCCACGATTCCACCAGTGTTTCTAACTTTAATGACAACCAGAATAAAACTCACTGACATCTAGTGAATTCTGACTCAGAGATTCCCCTAGAGGGTAGAACTGTCCCTGGGAGTTTATGAGATGGGAATTCTTCACAAGTTTAGAAAGCCTCATTTCTCTCCCCAGGAGCAACTGGTGGTCTCAAACCACCGACCTTCTGGCTGGCAGCCTATTCTGTAACCTATTATTCCACACCGCATCTCTAACTCAGTGTCAGTGGGGGATAATTATCAGTGATGCTGATCAGCCTGCCCCGGGAGGGTGCCCTGGGAAAACTTGTACAATCTTGAAGCTTCAATTCAATCAGCACACAAGTTTTCAAAAGTACATTTATTCCATAAAGTGAGATATAGTGGGCATACTTATCTCTGGGCCAACAGCTAGTAAAGGTATCTGCATAGCAAGCCTGTGATTTTTGCTTAACTCACCCTCTGAAAGGCATAAACAACTTGATGCAGGCCTGTTTGTAATGGCAGTGTAATGAGGTCTCCAGGGTCCTAAGGCGAAAAAATGATTTGAGATTTCTCTGAGGCAATCTACTCTGAGCTGCTATGAATTAGTTTTACTTTATGCAGTGCAGAATGAGATGAAAATTATTTCATAGGGTTTGTTTTCTAAAAATTTTCCCAATTGAGAGGACAGTCTCTCAGAGCTATTTTTAGAACATTGCTCTACATCACCAAAACTGTTTTATTATCTCTCTTTCAAATAGAAAGCGGTGTTTGTGGAATGTTATGTTAAATCTTTTCTCAAAAAAAAAAAAGAAAGAAACACCTGCAATGAGTATATATTCTCATGAGAACAATTCACTTTTCAATTAAAATCATCTGATAAAACTAAGACCCCCGCCAAAAAAAATCAGAACCATCCAGTTCATGGCAGTAAAACACAGCAGAGATTTCATGTTCAGTCGCCCTCCTTGACTTTATGGAGGAAATAAATGGTGAGATTAGACTAGAGTCACAGGTGGAACACAATCGGGGTTTGTCCATTCAAAGAGGGAAAACCAAACCTGAGGCCCTGCCATCAAATGGATTCTGCTTTGTAACCATCTGCTAGAGGACAGGGGCAGGACTACTCTTGGGGGGTCCTGAGACTGGAACTCTTCATGGGAATAGAAAGCCTGCTCTTTCTCCCGCTGAGAGACTGGGGGTAATTCAGTGACCACTGTCGACCTTCTGGATCCCAGCCCAGCACGCAACCTCTACACCACCAAGGCTCCTTGTCACAGGAAGGAGAAGATGAAATACAGAAGAGGATCACCCCTCCTTGATCAAATCTGGGGGCTGTCCTGTCACCACGGGGATGCTTCGCTCTGCTTGTGGCCATTTGCTAACTTGGGTAGGTTTCTAGCCGGTCGTGAACACATGCTAATCCAAAGAACAAGCCCTGCATCCCCTTATGACATGTGTTTATTTTCAGTTACTAATTTATGCATGCTCACTCTTGTATAGCCATGAGGAATACTTACATTTTATTACAAATATTAATAATTGCTTTAAAATTATGCAGCCCCTCCAGGCTCTGTTAGACATGGAGTCAAGAAAGTGAGGAATTGAAACCATTTCCTGAACAGCTCTTAGATCAGTAAAGAACTTTTATATGCTGCAGCAACAGAGGGGGAAAAGCATAGGAGGTGGTGGGGCGGGGAGTCATCCTGCCTTTTCCTCAGCCTGGATTTCTCTTCCACTCAGAAATATGGGTGTTGGGCTTCCTCGTAGCCTTCTACAGTTTAGTTTCTAAATGGCGTCTTCTCAGGGAGAACTCCCCCAGCTAGCGAGAATTACAAACCGGCCCTCCACCCTTCCAACATCTAACAACTCAGAGGACAGTGTAGAATGGCCCCACGGGAGCAGTTAGCTTCACAGAAGAGAGGGTTCCACTTGTCTGCAGCCACTCGCCTCATTTTTCTACCAAAGTAGTCGGAACAGCCAGCTTGACTTTAAGCACAATGGGTAACTACCAGAGCTTTTGCCTCACCCCTTTGGCCCAAACAGTCTCTTATCACTCTTCTTTGGTGAGTGTTTCTCCAGAGCATGATTGTGGAGCATAAATACTGAGCACCACAGTTAAGAAAAGGGCGATGGATGGCTTTTTGCAAAATCCGTTTGGCAGAGGCGCCACATGGATGAAGCCTTCACTTCTTTCTTTCTGTTCACTACCAAGGGTGTAGATCACCTTGCCTCAGGCAGAGCACCTTGTTGTTGTTGTTGTTGTTGTTGTTGTTAGGTGCCAAGGAATTGGTTCCAACCCATAGCAACTCTGTGCACAGCAAAATGAAACCCTGCCTGGTCTCACGCCAGCCTCACAACTGTTCCTGTGAGTCCCTTGTTGAAGCTCCTCTGTGAATCCATCTCATCAATGGGCTTCCTCTCCTTTCCTCTTCCTCCACGTAGTCAGGCATGGTATCTTGCTCCAGGGATTAGGCTCTCTTGTCAATATGTCCCAGGTGTGTCTCACCATCCTTGCCTCTAAGAAGCACTCTGGCCATACTTCCTCTAGGACATACCTGTTTGTTCTTTCAGCAGTCCATGCTATTTGCATATTCTTTGCCAGCACCACAGTTCACAGGCATAAATTCCTCTTCAGTCGTCTTTATTTAAAATTCAATTTTCGCAAACCTATAAGGCAACAGTAAATGCCATTGCTAGGTCCAAAGCACCTTAGTTCTCGAAGTAGTATCCTTGCTTTTCAAGACTCTCGAGAGCGCTTATGCAACAGGTTTACCTATTGCAACACGCTTTTTGATCTCCTGACTGCTGCTTCCCTGGCCATTGATTGTGGATCCAAGAAAGACAAAGTCCTTGACAGCTTCAACCTTTTCTCCTTTTTACATTGGTCTTCGTCACATTGAGTCATAATCCATATTAAAGGCTGTAATCCCTGGTCTTCATTAGCAAGCATTTCAAGTGCCTTGGAAAGTAGCCTGTCTCCACCTCTCTACAACCGATCCAGGAGCCCAGGAGGTGGAGTGGTTATGAGTCGGCCTGTGGTCCACACGGTTAGCAGGTCAAAACCACCAGCCCCTCCTAGGGAGAAAGATTGGGCTTTCTGCTCCTAAAGACCGTTACAGTATTGAGAACCCACAGGGCTTACTATGAGTCAGTATTGACTCAGTGGCAATAAGTTTCTCCAGCCAACCCGAGGAAGGGCAGTCTCTCTTAGGGGCTTGCCTGAGTATGTCCTTGATGGAGGTCACCATACTGGGGAGAGTACCAGAAGATACATAGTCATGTGTCAGATGAAGATGGAACTTTTTCACAATTATATGTACTCCAAAATAGTAAGCAAATGTGGATAACTATTTGCCAACTCAGAAGTTTGGAGTTATTATCTCTAAAGACTTCAGCTATGAGAAGTCTTTGTGTCTCACACAGTTAGGGCTCACTCCCTGCTGTTAGGACAAGTTTTCTTCTGAAAACTTTAGCTAAATCAAATTTCCCACCCAAGGGCAATTAAGGTTAGGCCACTGCCCTAAGGAATCTTAGGTCTGCCCATTTTATCACATTTTATCAATAACCACCCTCTCCTATCACATGTGTACCTCTAGATCGTCATCCCCCTCATTACTGTATACCCTATGGTAGAACCCCTTCCTGTGATGTGTGTCTTTACCTGTAATTAGGGGCCTTTCATGTCCCCAAAAGATATGTAAGCCTTGGTCAGAATAAAGGAGCGCTCTTGCCCTGGCTGTCTCTTGCCTTCATCTCCTCTCATGCCCTTCCCCCTTCTCAGTGAGCCTCCTCTCCTCCCCCAACTTCTCTCCTCTTCCTCCCTTATCCCTTTCCCCTTGTCCTCTCCTCCCCCTTCACCCTCCACGTGAAACACCAAGCAGGACTAAGGTGAGCATGCTGCCATGAAATGTGTCTGACTCCATTATTTATCTCTCTCGTGCTCTCTGTGACTTTATTATAATAATCGATTATCAGTGTACAATTGCATCTACCTGAACCCCAATGTTAATGTTGGAGGCGAGCTCCTCTGACAGTCATGAGTTATGCCCTATAAGTCTAGCCCTTATTGCCTCGGTCGGAAGGCCCTGGACCAGTCTTGTATGCTCATCTACCTAACATCATGCATGGGTCCTCATTACAGCCTTGTCCCTGCTTCTGTCATTATGAAGGCCTTCTGGTAGAGCAGTGGTTATACTCTGGTCTGCTAGCTGCAAGATCAGCAGTTCAAATTTATCAGTTGTTCTTCAGAAGAAAGGCAAAGATTTCTATTCATTTGAAGAGTTACAATCTCAAAAACTGACTGAAACAGTTCTTTCTTGTCTGAAAAGGACCCTATGGGTCAGCATTGACTCCATGGCAGTGAGTTTGGTTCTTTCTTTCTTTCTTTTTCTGTATACCAAAGTGTGGTAATTCCAAAGATAGCATACGCATTGAAATATTTAAGCAAGCCGAAGAAGCGCTGGAAGCACTTACTCATCTATGCCAGGAAATTTGGAAGGCAGCTGCTTGGCCAAATGACTTGAAAAGATCCATATTTTTGCCCATTCCAAAGAAAGGTCACCCAACAGAATGCTCAAGCTATAGAACAAGATCATTAATATTGCACACAAGTGAAATTTTGCTTAAAATAATCCAATGGTTGCAGCAGTACATTGACGGGGAACTGTGAGAAGTTTCCATATGAATTCAGAAGAGGACATGGAACAAAGGGCATCATTGCTAATATTAGATGGATCTTGACTCAAAGCAGGGAATATCAGAAAGTGGTTTATTTGTGCTTCATTGACTATACAAAGGAAATCGACTGTGTGAATCATAATGAACTGTGGATAATGTTGAGAAGGATGGGAATTCAGAGCAGCTCTTTGTGCTCATGAAGGGTTTGTACATGGATCAAGAGGCAGTTGTGTGAACAGAAAAGAGAATATTACATGTCTGAAATTCAGGAAAGGTTTGTATTAGGGTTGTATCAGTGCATCATATTTATTCCATTTTTATTCTGAGCAAATCATGAGAGAAGCTGGGTTATCGGGGAAAGAGCCTGGTATCAGGATTGGAGAAAGACTTGTTAATAATCTACAATTGGCATATGACACAACCTTGCATGGGGACAGTGAGGAGGACTTGAAGCACTTGCTGATGAAGAGCAAGGATTGTAGTTGTCAGTATGGATTACAACTTAATGTAAAGAAGACCAGAATCCTCACAGCTGGAACCATATGTAACATCATGATAAATGAAGAGAAGGGTAAAGACCTTAAGGATTTTGTCTTGCTTGGACCCACCATCAAAGGTCATGGAAGCAGCGGTCAAGAGATCAAAAAACATGTTGAATTATGTTCATCTATTGCACAAGACCTCTTGAGAGTATTGAAGAGCAAGGCTGTTTCTTTGAGGATGAAGGTGTGCCTTATCCAGGTCATGGTATTCTCCATCGCCTCATATGCATATACTTTCATTACATTGACAGTAGAATAGTTATATGTGGACAGCTGATGATAATGCATAGAAGACTGAAGAGTATGTTCTGAAATGAATGATGGTAATGACTGCACAACTTAAAAATATATATTTAAAACATTTATACATTTAAACGATTGGATTATATGTCAATAGAACAAAATAAATGAATAAAATGAAAAATATCCCAGCCCAAAGTTGAAATAGTGAAGGCTTCCATGGGAAAAATACTAACTGTTGTAGGAAACGTCTAAAGGAGATAATAGCATACACAGAGTCATTATACAAAAAATAACTGATCTACAATTACCATTTCAAGAGGATCAAGCACCTATGGTGCTGAAGGAAAAAATTCAAGCTACACTGAAGGTCTTAGCCAAAAACAAGTTTCCAGAAACTTGCATAATACCAAGTGAAATGTTTCGACAAGCCAATGAAACCTTGAAATCACTAATTCATCTATGTTAAGAAATTTGGAAGACAGCTACCTGGCCAACTGATTAATCATTAATACCATGTGCAAGTTAAATTTTGCTGGAGACCTACAAGCACACAATTTCAAGCCAGATATAGAAGGTGTGAAACCAAGAATATTGTTACTGATATCAATCAGATCTTGGCTGAAAGAACAGATACCAGAAAGAAAAAAATAAGAACAGATACCAGATAAATGTTTACTTGTGTTTTGTTGAATATGCCAAGGCATTCGACTGTGTGGGTCATAACAAAATATGGGGCATGTTGAAAAGAATGGGAATTCCATAACACTTCATTGTGTTCTGAAATTTATCCAAGAGACAATCATTTAAACAGACCAAGGAAATGCTGAGTGGGTTATAATCAGAAAAGGAATAGATAGGACAATATCCCTTCATGATTCTTATTCTATCTGTATGCTAAGCAAATAATCTGAAAAATTGATCTATATGAAGAAGAGTATAGCATTAGAATTGGAGAAAGGATTACTAACCATCTGGGATATACAGACGGCATATCCTTATTTGCTGAACATGAGGAAGGCTTGCTGATATAGATCAAGGACTTCTGTCTTCAGTTTGGATTGCAGCTCAATGTAACGAAACAAAAATCCTCACAAGTGAACCAATAGATAGCTCCATAATCAACAGACAAGATTGACGTTGTTAAAGATTTCATCTTGATGAATCCACAATCATTGCTCACGGAAGCAGCAGTTATGAAATCAAAGGTCATATAGCATTGGCCAAATCTACTGCACAAAAGATCTCTTTAGAGTGTTGGAAAGCAAGGATGTCATTTTAAAGATGATAGAGGACCTGACCCAGAGAATATATTCAATCACCTAATATGCATCTGAAAGTTTAACAAGTTAAAATAAAGACTAAAGAAGAATAAATGCATATGATTTATGGTGCTGATGAAAATATTAAAAGTACCATAGAAGAAAAAGAAATAAATCTGTTTTAGAAGAGGTACAGCCAGAAATTTCCTTAGAAGCAAGGGTGGTGAGACTTCTCACGTTAGATGTGATGAAGAGAGAATAGTCCCTATAAAAAGACACCATGCTTGATAAAGTGGAGGAGTAGTGAAAAAGAGAAATCCCCCCTAAGGCAATGGGTGATCCTGGCTACAATACATTCAAATATAACAACAGTTGTGAGAGTGGTGCAGGAGTGAGCAGTGTTTTGCTTTGTTACACTGAAGTCACTATTCATTGAAACTGATTCACTAGCACTTGACAATAGTCCTTGTGATTTTCCCTAAAACACTATATACGAATTTCTTCACTAAAAGATAATTCAGTAGGTTGGCAATGCAGTAGGTTCACAGATTCTCTCCCACCATAGCTAAGAAAGTTCCACAGCTCAGGTAAAATAAAGCTTGAAAAATAACACAGTTGCAATCAAGCATAAGAAGAAATGTAAACACATGCTTAATCTTTCAAAAGCATAAAGTATAAAAAGCAAGAAACAATTCCAAGAACTGGCATAGATGTTCACAGTGAAATTTTTAAAAATGCACACACATTCAAAATATACTTCCAATAAAGAAAGAAGACTACAGATGCAGGAGAAAAAAATCCTTAAACCTTACAACATCTCCTCAGAATCAGAAACATATGCAACTCAACCCAATGCCGTACAGTTGCTTCCAAAATGTAGTAACCCTACATAAAGTTTCCAAAGTTATACATCTTTATAGGAATAGATAGCCTCATCTTTCTCCCATGGAATGACTGCTTGGTTTGAACCAATGACACTATGGTCAGTTGTACAACGCTTGATTAAGGCACCACAGAGACTCCTGAGATACTGCCTATATATCAATCTATCTCTGGTAACACAAACTCTCTAGAAAATGAGGCCATCTGCTCCCTTAAAGGTTTACAGCCTCAGAAGCTCAATAAAGGGTTGTTAAGAGTTCGAATAAACTGCATTACCATGGACTTAGTTTCTGGGGCTCAGTTATGCTACCTATCATCTATAGAGCATACAATGGTGTTGCTAGTTGGAATTTTTGGTTTGCTTTGTATGGGAGTTTTGTTTATCATTTTCCCAGCTTAGAACATAACTGCAAAAAGAAGGCAGGCTATTCACCACTACCTAGAACTAATCATAGCCGACTAAGGACATTCATCTAGCAAAGCTAAAGTGACCAGATTTAAAATGTGGTCTATACGGACCAACAAAAATTTTCATAGAATGCAAAAATTGTCTTGTAATATATTTATTTTAATTTTAAAACACCACGGGACATGTTAAATTGTTAAAAAGCAGGACGTCTGGTCACTTAAAGCAGAAAGACCAAACACAGAGAAAAAGAAGAACAGAAATGATATAAAGAACCTCTTGAAGATGCCAGGGGTGAGGGGAAATTAAGATATCAGAGGTTGTTGGTGGAGAAATTACAGAAAATGCTAGCTGTAGTGCCACATCTTCACAGCAGACAACAAGGTAAAAGAGTCCACTCACAAACTTCAGCTATGTTTTGGTACTCATGATCAGCAATCGGGAAGAAAGAGGAGATGCTGAAGAAGTAAAATCATGGAATAGTTTGACTCAGCAAACAGAAAGTTCAAAAGCTCCTTCTTAAATTGGGTGCCTCCCTGGATCTTGGACATAAGCTCAATTATATTAAACTCTTGTTAGAACTTTGTGCCAAACTGTAGCTATGAGAGCTGAGGCCAAGTTCACAGCATATTGCCCCACCTGTCAAGAGCAGTGCTCTTCCTCTCATGCGATCTTTCTTTCTTGTTAGTTGCAGGAGTCAGGGCTGGTAGCATCGTGGCAACGTCAGGCGCAATAGAACCAAAGCTCTGCCCTCCTGTACAATCTTCACAATTGATGGCATGCTAGAGTTCATTGTGAGAACTATATTTCCAATGTTTTTCAACCTGGGGACTCACTTTCCAAGGTCATGTGAGAAAATATTGTTGTGACTCTTAAGGTTTTCATTGGCTCATTTCCAAAAGTAGATTGACAGACCTTTCTTCTTAGTTGGCCTTAGTTTAGATGCCCTGTTGAAACCTGTTCCTGTGAGTGATACAATGATATTTGAAAAACTGATGGCAGGACATTCAGCATTCTAGTAAAATGCAAGTTATCACAGTATGGTAAACAGAATGTTGAGGTGGGAGCTGGTCCCTGTCCTTAGAACAACAAAAAATGTGTATGGCACCCATGAAGAAGTTGTGAAAAATAATAAGCAGAACTCAAATAAAGTGAGCAAGAGATTAAACGGACCCAATTCCCACACAATCAGAGCAAACAAGGGGCCTTACAAGATGACAGCTAACATTCACTACTTACTGTAACCCAGGAGGTGTTCTCAGTGCTTAACACATACTCACTCTTTGACTGTAGACAACCCTATAAAGTAGATGCTATTACCGTTGTCGTTTTAGTCAGGCAACATCAAGTCGATTCTGACCCAGAGGGGTCTTATGCATACAGAATGAAGCACAGCATGAACCTGCATCCTCCTCACAACTGTTCCTGGGCCCATTGATGTAAATATTGTGGCAATCCTTCTAGTCAAGGGTCTTTTTTTCCTTCCATGTCCCTTACCTTACCAACCATAATGCCCTTCTCCGGACTCTCCTTACAATATGTCCAAAGTTTGGAAGACAAAGTCTTGCCATCCTTGCCTCTAAGGGGCATTCTGACTGTACTTCTTCCAAGACAGATGGGTTTGTCCTTTTGGCAGTCCACAGTACTTTCAATATTCTTTGCCAGCACCACAATCCAACTGCATCTATTCTTTTTCCATTTTCCTTATTCAATATCCAGCTTTCACATGCATATGAGGCAATGGAAATATCATAGGCATATGAAGCATGGCTTGGGTCGGGCATATGTTGGCCCTCAAGCTTCCATCCTTGCTTTTAAATACTCCAAAGAGATCTTTTGAAATAGATTTACCCAGTGCAACACATCTTTTGATCTTGTGACATCTGCTTTCTTGAAAACTGATTGTGGATCAAAGCAATACAAAATCCTTGACAACCTCAACATTTTTTTTCCATTTTTTATGATGTTAACTATTGGTCCAGTTTGGGAGAATTTTGGTCTCCCTTACCTTGAATCCTCATCCAAACAGACAAGCAAATGGTGGAGTATTAATATGGTAAGGATTTAAGTCCATATCAATAACTCTTGGGGAAATATAGAATTCTTCAGATTTTAGGCAGGATATATATATGTGTGTATATATATATGTATGTGTGTATATATATATATTCTAAAAAAAAAAACCTCACAGCCATTGGCTAAATGCCAACCCATAACAAACTTATAGGGCAAGAGAGAACTGGCCCTCTGAGTTTCTGAGACTCTAACTCTTTGCGGGACTAGAAATTCCTGTCTTACTTCCACATTCTATATAAAACATGTATCATCCACAGGTATTGAGGAAGCACCTTGTATTTAAACATGTTGACATTTTACAGTGAAATGTAGAAATATTCAAGTTAAGTTGAAAATAAATTCTATAAATAGGCCATACCAAGTCATATTGGGTCAGGTTTGCCACCAAATGAGTTGGTAGTTGTGGCGCTCATATATGTATGTCAATTTCATGATTGAGATTTAGGGGTGGAGTCTAGCCTGTTAATCTGGAGATAGCCAATGAGGCCTCTGTGTGGGCATGGCTTTCTCTTGAGAATTCTGGAAAGTCTCATTTTATTTCCGAAATAAGAAGAGAGATTTAATTGAGTATCCAAGATGATGAACCACTGAAAAGAAAAGATGGCAGTGTCCAAAGAACTGAAAAGCCCGGAGGAGGAGCCACATGGCTTTACCCTGATGGAACCAGAACTCTGAAGCTAGAGAAGCCATGTGGAGACCCCTGCCAGTGCTGAGTTGCTTCTACCACCACTGGATGCTGTTGATGGATCCTGAGCACTGGAAGCAAGGAGCCATGGGAAGACCCCTGTCATGCCAGGATGCTTTGACTGCACATGCTGGATGAGTCAGAAGGAGACTTTATAGTATCGGACTTTATGATATCGGACATATGGACTAATGTTGGGTTTATGACCTTGGACTGGACTGTGTTGGGATGCTTTCTCAAAGTTCTATTCCTCTTATATATAAACTTTTCCCTTATATCCTTATGTGTGTCTATGAATTTGTTTCTCTAGTCTACCCGGACTAACACAATAGTGAATTACAAACGTTTGTGGTTTTCAGAGAGCATTTTGGATTTGGGATTTGTAAGTCAGAGAATTAAACTGGTAGTCGACCAGGTGCAAATGAAGATGTGAAGGCAAAGAAGATCCTAATTCCCCAAGATCAAACAGAAAGAAAGCAGTGGAACATCAATGTGGGCCCAGGCTTTAGGGCTCTATCTAGCTGACAGGGTCACTGGTTTTATTCCTTATTCAACAAACATCTATAAAACAAATGGAATATGCCAATAACAGGTTTGCACATTAAGGATATGCTAACCATGAGCTAGGTGGATAAATGCCTATGTTCATGGAGCCTCAACTATGGAGAACAATAAATAATAGGCAACATGGCAGGTGGTGATAATTGGGAGAGGCATTCCATTAAGTAAGCTATATTTCAGACCCATCTGTAGAATTCCATGTGTTTGCTTGCTTTTTTGTGTTGCTGAAAAAGTAAGGGAAAAAAAGGTAAAAATTTGTTGATCTTCAAGAATAGTTGCGGCAGCGTCCATAGAAGAAGGAATACCATTGCTGAAAATGATGGATATTAGCTGAAAATAGACAATACAAGAAATATATGAACACTGCATGCATTGTCCTCCACCCCCCCCCCACCAGAGGATGAATAACAGAAACCATGGAGGATAGGGAACAGTGGTTGGTGTAAGAAATGAAAACAATATAACATAATTTATCAAAAAGCCACAGGGAAAGGGAAAAGAAGATAGAAGAGGACCTGACATCATGGGTTCAATAGAGAATAAATCGCTAAAAATTATGATGGCAACATATGTATACATGTGCTTGACACAATTGATGTATGGATTGTTATAAGAGCTGTTAGAGTCTTCCATAAACTGTTTAAAAAAGAAATATATTCTCTTTTGTATTGTGGCATATGGAAAGACATCCAGTTGTATGAAACACAACAAACTGGATAGCCTTGAGAAGAATGAGAATTCCAGAACACTGCATTATACTCATGCAGAACATGTATGTAGATCAAGAAGATATGATGGGAACAGACCAAGGGAGTACTGGATGGTCTAAAATCAAGAAAGGCAGGTGTCAGGGATGTATCCTCTCATCACTTTTATTCAATCTGTATGCTGAGTAAATAATCAGAGAAGTTTGGTTATATGAAGAAGTATGTGGTATCAGTCTTGGTGGAAGACTTATTAACCTAATGATATGCAAATGACACAAGCTTGCATTTGGAAAGTGAAAACTTGAAGCACTTGCTGATGAAGATCAAGTATTGCAACTGACAATATGAGCTAAAAATCAAGGTAAAGGAAACCAAAATGCTCACAAGATCATAGGTAACATCACCATAAAGGAGAAAAGGTTGCAGTTGTCCACAATTTCATTTTGCTTGGATTCATCACCCATGCTGATGGGTACAGCAGTCAAGAAAGCAAATGACATACTTGCACTGGGTAAATCTGCTCCATGAGAACTCTTAAAGAATTGAAAATCAAACATGTTTCTTTGTGAACAGAGGTGGACCTGATTCAAGCTATGGTATTTTGAATAAGGAAGATGGAAGAAGAATCAATGCGTTGCACACTCTTAGTGTTTTTTCCTGGCGTGGTTGTGTCAGAGAAGGTGTAATCCTGACCATTTCTCCATTGTTGACCCAAAAGACCTGGGTCAGTGATGGTAGCTGTATTTCATAGTGGGGCCAGCCATATGATCCTCTTTGTGCATCAGCTGTTCTGCGTGGGAATATCGTCCCGAAGGCTTGGTAGACAAGGATGCACTCCATTTGCTCTTCCTCCCCCTTCCTTTGTTCTCATGTGCTCTGGTCAGGCATCTCTCACTCCCCAAGCTGCAGCTTCAAGTGCTGACCTCCAAGGCAAACTCCCCTGGTGGAGAGGTGGCTGCCCCTGTAGTTGGGATTGGGGTTGCGTGCTCAGAACCCTCCATTGGTTCCCACTCCATGCTGTCATGTTGCATTCACATCCTGGATCACCGGGTTTAAGTTTGGTCCCTCTTTCCCTGTGGTGATATAAACAATACATTCCCCTTGGGTAGGTTAGTACCCCATTCCCTCTCTACACATCACCAGGGATAAACTTTGGGACCAGGAAATGGTACCCTATCCAACTCAACCAGGGGAGACTCCTGGAGGTCAATGAACAGACCTTGAATTTTTTACAGGTTTTTATATTGGTATTATTTTTATTTTTTTACATATATATAGAATATTGGGGCTTTTTTGTTATTGTTGTTTTAATTTCTTTGCTTGCTCCATTTTAGGAAGCCCTTTTTTGGTACACATTGTTACCTTTGCAGGTCTATCTAAATAAGAAAGGCTGGATGAATGTCTGGAGGCGAAAACGACGGGACTGCTGGTTCTAGGGCGCAGGCCATAGGAGAAGGGGAGGAGAGGGAAAAGAGATGGTATTGACCAGCCTAGGGATAAATGTATATCAATTGATCCAAAATTAGAGAAAACATGGGTGAGGAAGGTCCTATAGGGAGTGATCAAGAGTAATGTAACAGAGAGAAAATACTGAAACCCAAATGAACGCTGAGCATGATAGTGGGACAAGAGGAAAGCAAAAGGAAATATAGGAAAGAACTGGGGAGTAAAGGGCATTTATAGATGTTTAAATACAGGCATGTACATAGATACATATAATTATATGTGACGATGGGGGAAATAGATCAACGAACATATACTTATAGTAGTAGAACAGCAGATGGCCTTAGACCTCCACTCAAGTACTTCCTCGGTGCAAGAACACTTTGTTCTATTAAATTGGCATTCCATGATGCTCACCTTCCCGACACGATCACTGAAGACAACTGTGTGCATAAACATAGGTGATGAAGAAAGCTGATGGTGCCTGGCTATCAAAAAATGTATCATCTGGGGTCTTAAAACCTTGAGTATACAAGCAACCATCCAACTCAGAAGCAACAAAGCCCACATGGATGAAGCACACCAGCTTGTGGGACCATGAGTTGTCAAAGGGATCAGTTATTGGGCTTGAAGAACTAAAAATCATAACACTGTACACTCACTTTCATGATATAATCACTGATGACAAGTGTGTGAATAAGCAAATGTGGTGAAGAAAGCTGATGGTGCCTGACTATCAAAAGATATAGCGTCTGGCTGAGCCCCAGTGGTGTAGTAGTTGAGTGCAGGATGGCTTGGCAGTTCAAATCCAG
This sequence comes from Nesogale talazaci, assembly GCA_004026705.1. NCBI lineage: Eukaryota > Metazoa > Chordata > Mammalia > Afrosoricida > Tenrecidae > Nesogale > Nesogale talazaci. Next base: position 26,157 of record PVJH01004153.1, read on the forward strand.
AAGCAGCTCTCTGGGAGCAAGGCTGGGTATCTCCCATGGCCATAAGAGGGCAGTGATGCCCCCCCCAAAATATATAGTGTCTGGGGTCTTAAAGGTTTGAGTAAACAAGTGGCCATCCTGTTCAGAAGCAATAAAACCCACATGGAAGAAGCACACCAGCCTGTGTGACCATGAGGTGTAGAAGGAATCTAGTGTCAGGAATCAAAGAACTAAAATTACATCATTATAAATAGGGGATAGTACAGATTGGTGACCCAAAACTCATCAGTAGGTGAAGCGACATCCTCTTACAGAAGGGTTGCAGGGAGATGAGTCAGTTAAAGTACAGTGTAGTAACAATTAAGTATGCATCTTTCCTCTAGTTCTCAAATGCTTCCTCCCACCCACTATCATGATCCCAGTTCTACCAGACAAATCCAGCTTGATATACACTGGATATACACTGGATATATACAGGGGATATACACTTGATATACACTGGATATATACAGGGGATATACACTGGAGCTGGAAATAGGGGAATTTAGGACAGATGTTCCCTCAGGACTAGTAATGGGAGAGGTAATATTGGGAGGGTGGAAGGGAAATATGGGGAGCTGGAACTGGGGCCCTAAGTAGAGGAAGCATGTTTTGAGAGTTATGATGGCAACAAGTATGCAAATGAGGCCTGCATACAATTGATGTATGTATGAATGATGAGGGGAGGTGTATGAGTACCCAATAATATGACTCATTAAAAAGGGGGGGGGGAAGGGGAAAGAGAAGCTTATACCAAGGGCTCAAGTGGAAAATGTTTGGAAATGAATGTGGCAACATGTGTGCAAATGTGCTTGATACAGATGATGTATGTAATGTTATAATAGCTTTAAGAGCCCCCAATGAAATTACTTAAAAAAAATCAATGTGTTTGAATTATGGGTCTGATGAATAACATACTCTAAGTATCATGGAATACAAAGGAACCAACAAATCTATATGGGAAGAAGTACAGCCAGAATTCTCCTTAGCAGCAAGGATAGTGCAACTTCTCATGTATTTTGAACATGCTGTTAAGAGAGACCAGGCCCTGAAAAAGGACATCATACTAAATCAATTAGGGCAGCACACTGGCTGCAATAATGGAGTCAAGCACAAAATAATTGTGAAGATGCCACAGGACTACGTTGTGTTTTGTTTCATTACATATAGGACTGCTCTGATTCAGAACTGATTTTATGGCACTTAACAACAATATATCCTCAGATTTGAAGAATCCTCACAACCGTGCCACATGGTAGACCCTTGAAATTTGGCCCATCTCCCACCCACAGTCACATAAAAATATATAAGGTATAAATCACTTGCTACTTGTAGCTTACCACATCTAATTCACAATGTGTCCTTGGTATACTAAACCAGTATAATTTTTTACGCATGACCACAGTGCCTCTGGAGTTTGTAGTACCCCAAGCACAGGTGCACTGCTATTACTTAAAAAATGAAAATTAATTGTTTCTGATCATCTTTTCTGCTGCATATAGGTTTTGGGTTTTTTTTTAACTAAGCCAGTAGACATATCAGTGGCTAAGAACTCTTTTGATTTTCTTCAGTCAAGATACTATATCTGAACAGCAGTAGTAGTAGCATTGGTATTTATATCTATGATGGTGAGATGGTGAGATCTCATATAGGTGAGGTAAAGGGAATGTGGCCCTAATCTCTATATTTATCCTCAAGGAAGAAGCATTTCTCTTGGCTTATTAATTTTCCCCTGAGAAGGGATATGGGGAGGAAAAGAGGAAAAAATTAAATGATAACATGGAAAACAAATCAGCCAAATTTGTAGTAAGGGAAATTCTACAAGACAAGTAGCACAGCTTCTTTACCAAATAAATGGCTTGCAACACAGGGAAGGAAAATTGTTATTGATTTAAAGAAGCATAATGTATAGAGATCAATTGAATATATGGAATCTATTAGGTACTGTTTTAACATATTCTACTGAAAATTTATTTTCTACAGTAGAAGAAATTTGAACATAGAATAGGTCTTCTTTATTAAGAAGAAATTGTTTTATTTTATTGCATATGCTAATGATATTTTAGTTATGCTAAGAAGCACACCTAACCCAAAAAATAAACCTACTACCATCAAGTTAATTCTAACTCATAGTGGTCTTATATAAAAATTTTAATATAGTAAGTCTTTAAGAGCATGGACAGCTCACCTTTCTTCCATGCAGCAACTTTTAGGTTTAAATTGTCTATCTTGTAGTTCACAGCCCCAAAGTCCCTATATTTAGTAGAGGTAACTAGCAAAGTATGGATTATGTGATGCCTGGGATTTAAAGGTCACAGGGTCAGGAAAAGAGTGTGGCTACATAGAATAATTTTGGCAAAACATTGCTTAATTTAGGAGTACATGTAGATCACTATAATCATTTTACTTTTGTAAATGTTTAATTTTAATAGTAATAACTTGTTCAAAGACTCCATCTATCTAATCTTCATAAGTCCTCACAATGTCATGTTAGATACTTAATAATCAGCTTCAACATAGAATCACTATAATACATGGAAGATATGAAAAATACCCTCTCCCAATACATAGTCACTCTTGCTGGCAAAGAAGCAGTATAGTTAAAATAAAAAACATGTCAAGCCCCAAATAGCAATTAAAGGACAATAATGAAATATATGATTTTTAAATTGTGCTAATATTTTGACTAGGAAGTATGAAATGGAGAACTTCCCAATTGTGTATATATATTTTATTGACTTTGCCATATAAAAGGAATCCCCCAAAGTGCTTTCATATGAGTAGTTTATCTTAAAGAATAGCTTCCAATCTGACCCTGGAGTTCCTATTTCTAGAAATATATGGCATATAGACAATTTTCAATAAAACCCAATACCTTAGGCAAAAATTATGTTGAGTGCACTGCTTACCTTGTCTGGCGTCAAGGTAATTTTCAAAAATCACCTTCCTAAAATCTCAAATTTCAAACATATGCCTAAGAGTTAATGTGCTGGATGGGTCACATCACCTCCTCAGATGCCAGAAACCTGGATTCTAGGAAAATTCAATGATTTTCCAATATATACCTGAGACTTCCTTCTCCAGAATGGCCAGCTTCTCCTTTCATTCTTCCAATCCTGACCTACCTGAGTCAGAACTGATGGTGTGCTCTGAATTCCCACTATGGAGAGTCTAGTCATGTTTCTGCCCTCAAGAGTATGTGGATCCTCTAATACAATACGCAATGGGTTACACATCCATTCTATTCCAGGTGACACCAAGATTAATTAGCTGACACCACAAATTACTGCAGATCAAAATGCTTCTACTCTAGCCCTTCCTCTAATGGCAATTGTGCCACCTTTTGCCTCCTTGATGTTTAAGGACTACCACTTGGCCTCTGTCTCCCTTTGTTGTTGCTTTAGTTGTCTACTGTTGGACTTGATTCGTAACAATTCTGCGTGACAAAGTGCAATTACTCCCATAGAGGTATGTAGATTGTAATCTTTAAGGGAGCTGATTGCCTAGTCTAAAACCTCATTGTTCTCTTTAAAACAAGAATCCCAATTCAATTATGGCTTTACAGTGAAGGGGAAATATATGAGGATTAAGTCTCTGGTGAACCCTCTATTACCATAGACCAGGATGGGACTAGCCTTGCTATCATACAGAGTACTGTGGAAAATAAATTATTGCAGATGAAGTTAGGTGAAAATTGAACACCTTATCATTTGATCTCTTTTGTGAGCCATTTTTAATTTGTTCTACTTTTTAACACTTTATGCTTTCCTTTTGATTGAGATTTTACTTTGTTTTCATTTTGGGGCTATCTTATTGGGTGTTTTAGTATGTTTTTCTGTATATGAAATCCATAATAAATCAGTGTGATAGCTAGGATTTTTGTGCCAACCTGGTACCTGTAAGAAGATATGACAGGAGTTAAGCCTGTCAGTCAGGTTACAACTTGATGAGCTCCTTTGGAAGTACAATTGAGATAAATGGCTCTCTGAAGATCTCTCTCCCCCTCCCCTCCACCTTCACCCTTCCCTTCCCCCTCCCTCCCTCTTCATCTCTATCTTTCTCTGCCTTCCTCTTCTGGCTTGCTGACCCTGATGACTGACATTGGGTCCACAAGACTTTGCACCCATCAATTTGTGATTCTCCTACATTCTGCATCATTGTATGTGGCTTTGTGAGTTTCAAGAGGGGCTTATAGACTAGGATCAGACTTAGGGTCTTGGACTGTACTGGGTTTGGATGTTTTCTTGATATTTAATGACTTCTTGGTATAAAGATCTTTCTTAAACATGTATGAGTGTAACTGAATTTGTTTCTCTAGTCAACGTAACACAGTCAATCTAAACAGACAACAATGGGATTAATGGTTTCTTTGGAGTATCACAGGGGAAAGTGAGGTGGGAAAGTGAGGTGCTATTAACAATGAGTACAAGAAAGAAGAAAATGTTCTAAGATGATTGTGGTTATGACTGTGCAACTTTTTAATATAATTGGACTATTCAATTTACAGTGTGCCAATAAAGCTCTTTTTAAAAATGCTAACACAAAAGCATCCAGAGACTAATGGGCATGAACAAACTCTGTTAAAGCTTTATTTATGGACACTGAAATTTGAACTTGATATCATTTACATGTGCTATAAAATATTCTACTTTTATCCATTTAAAAATGTAAGAAACCTTCTTAATTTGCAAGCTGTATTTTTTAATCTCCCAACACCTGGTAAACTCATTAGAACCAGTTCTTTACTATACTTCCTATGTTTCTACCCATATAATCTTAAAGTAGGGCATGAAACTGATCTGAACCTGTTCACTCAGGACCAAAAAAACAAAACCAAAACGGACATGAAATCTTAAAATTTGGATAGACCATAGTGTTAATTGCAATGAAAAATATTATAGGTTAATGTCTTGGAATGTGGGACTCTGAGGAGACTGAATATTCTCTTTCTGGAGTCTGAATCAGGAGATTGAATTACTGTCAGGACTGCAGAGAGCAGCACACATTCAGGATGGTCCTATTGACTGCCATCTTCTAATAGGACACTACAGTTTTAGGCTCAAATTGGGACAAGCAAAATATCTGGCTGCTATGCAATGTGTATGCTGCCTTTATTTTCTAGAATGGAGATTAAATTTCTAATCTGCGTCTAGGGCAGGCACTCCCTTGTAAAGCAACTGCCTTGGAGAGCATCAATAAAATGTGTTTGTGAAAAAGAAGAGATCTGTGGAGACAGGAAAGGAGGGATGATTTTCAGTGATGAGAGAAATTTCAGAACCCTTTAGAAATACAAAGATTCCCTTGTCCCCAAGACACTACACACAAGTGTGTCTCCACAAATATCCCAATCCTATCATTCCTTCTCAACCAGTGCTCTAACTTTAGCCCAAGAGACATGACAAAGATTGTTTAACTAGAGTTGCATTTTGGCAACCACACAATAAAATTTTAGGCCTGATCCTGATTGATGTCTGCTCTGCTGTTACATACTTCAGGCCATCATAAATCCTCCTGGGTCCCTCTTTTGTCTTGAATCAAAGGGAATATGACTTATTTCTCTTAATACAAGCTGTCTAGTGTAGTCAGATGCAGGTAATACTTCCTGCACTGTCATCAATGTGGACACAATACCAGTGGGCTGCACAGACTTGAAAACCTTTAGAGTCCTTCCCCAATGCTGGTTCTCATGCTCACTCCAGGAGAAAACTCAAAAGCAAGCTGATTCATAGAGATGTTTTTGGTTTTCAAGACTTTAAATCTTTATGGGAGCAGAGAGCCTCACCTTTCTCCCAAGAAGTGACTTACAGGTTCAAAACATCAATCTTTGGTGAGCATTTCAATGGATAGCCAACTACACCACTAGGGCTCCTTAAGAGTAATAGTAGATAATGTGAATTATCATGATGCACCAACATGCCCCCTGTTGTTAGTGTCATGCATTCACACGCATGGAAGTCATCCTTGAATTTGCATAACATAATAGCAATCCAATCTTAGAACTCTATCTTAATGGTTGCTCCTGGTCCTAAACACTATATCATTTGGTATCAACAGTCAACATAATTCATCCTAGATTCATCAAATAAGGTTTAATGGTATAATTCTTGCCTTGTTTGTGGGCGACCTGGGTTTACTTCCTGGCCATTACACTTCATGGGCAGTTCCCACCTATCTGTCATATTTTAGTGGAGCTTACAGAGTAAAATAAATTAGGAAGAAAAGACCTGTCAAAGTACTTTTCAAAATCAACCAATGCAAACTTTATGGATCACAACAATCCAATCTAAAATTGACCCTAAGTATGACATGAATCAAGCCACCCTTCATTCTATTGTGTCTCGGCAACTAACAACGGTTCAAAAGGTTGTCAAGGCTGAAGAACCTACAGGGGCTGGTGACGTGGCCTGGAACTGAAGTTATGGAAAACTACCCTTGGGTCTAGGGAAGGAGACCAGGAAGCAATGATACCAGAGTTCACTGAAAGCTGGGGTTATGGAGAAGTGGCTCTTGCAGCAGTTATCTTCAAAGAGATGATGGAGAAGGGTGGCTACTACCCTAGAATTGGTGCTGAAGCTGGGAGGGAACAGGGTTAGACATACCCAGCTGTCTCCTCCTGCCTTCTCATCCTCAAGCATTTTCCATTGACTACAGAGTTGGAAGTCAACCAGACCAGGAATCCAGAGTGCAAGAACATCTGGGTACAGAAAGGAGCAAAGCAGGGCCATGAGTGGATCTGAGATAAGCATGGAGGGAGAAAGTCCAGCTCTTTCCTTTTAAAAAAAAAAACTAAATTCCAGGAATATTAAGGTGCATGCTTCTGGTCACACAACAAATGGCAAAACAAAATTTAAAATTTAAGTTGGCCCTCAAACCCCATACTCTCAATTCCTGCATAGGTGGTCTAAGGGTAACTTTTTAGAGATATGAGAATGAAATGGGAGAGAAGAGGTCACAATTTGGGCCATGAAACACTAATGAAACTGCCCAGACCATCAAGGTTATGCATATCTGGGAAGTCACTGAATATTTGAAAGAAGTAACTTCGCAGAAGCCGTGTGTGTCCTTCAACATTATAATGGTGGAGTTGATAGGTATGGCCAGGCCAAATAACAGGGTTGGACCCAGGGTAAGCAGCCCAATTTTCTGCACATGCTTAAAAACAGAGAGAGTATTGTAAAACTGAAAGGTTAGGATATGGATTTTCTGGCCACTGAGCACATCCAGGTGAACCAAGTCCCCAGGATGCACCATGCTAGGATTAGTCCATACATGAGCGCCCTCCCCCCCCCGCCCAACCACCACCCTGCCACAATGAAATGACCCTTACTGAAAAGGAATAAATTGTTCCTAAACCAGAAAAGGAGGTTGCACAGAAGTAACAGATCTCCCAGAAGAAACTGAAGAAGCAAACACTTATGGCTAGGACACAAATTAAGCTCAAAAGTTAAAACAGAAAGATAAAAGAGAGAGATTGTGGAGAGTCATATTAAGTACTTTCACTTCACTATATAATATTACCTTTAAAATAGCAAAACAATCAATCAAGCTGCGGAGGTAGTGAGAGAAAATAGTTTGTACATAAATCTTCATCTTCCTAACTGAATAACCCCAGTAACAAAATTGGAAAATTAAAAATAAAGATAAATTCTGTTTTCAAATGATAGGTCCATTCAGATTTTTCAAATATTATATACATTTATTTATATATGTCTCCCTAATTTTGTATGGGTCAAAAGGTTAATTAATGTCACCACCATTCTATTTCTGTGCATTTCATCTTACATACTGCTTTTATATTTGGTGTGTCTCATAAAAGAAAATTCAAAGAAAAGGTTGAACATTAAGAAAAGTAGTTTTATATACCATACTTGAAGGATAGTCCAGTCTTCAGGAAATTTGGGTTCCCCAAATAAAAAACATAGCCAAAATTTAAAGAAAAAATGTTAACCCCCCCTGAAGTTTTAGTGTGTCTAGTCACTATTGCTGTGTCTCATAAAACAGAATTCAAAGAAAAGGTTGAACATTAAGAAAAGTAATTTTATATACCATACTTGAAGGATAGTCCAGGCTTCAGGAAATTTGGGTTCCCCAAATAAAGAACATAGCCAAAATTTAAAGAAAAAAAATGTTAACCCCCCTGAAGTTTTAGTGTGTCTAGTCACTATTCTCATTGGTCTTAAAAGGAAATGTTCTTTGAGATGTTTGTTTTGCATCTGTCAGTGTTCCTGCATAACTGCAAATGTCAAAGACAAAGTTGTTCTCTTGAGGCAATACCTGTGCTCCTGTCTTTTTTTGTTTAATCTCTGATGAAAAATTCTTTAGGGTCTGATGGTAGTCTAGCTGCACCCTGGTAAGGGCCACATATCAATTTTGGTATCTCATTTAAATGTTTACTGTCTAAAATTCTAAATAGATCTATGTTGTGGATTTGATTCTTTATTACTCTTAGAGTACTCTTTCTTGTTTTATTTAACATTTTTTTGTTCTGGTGGCCTTATTCCACTACCATAACTCTTTTCATCTTTTGGGGGCTGTAACATTTATTTCTACTTTGATATTCTTGCCTTTCTAAATGACTTTGTTTTGAATGTATTTTTGTATATATTACTGAGTTTGTGTGTTAGGCTGAATAGACTAGAGAAACAAATTCATAGACACACTTCTGTGGATGGGAAAAAGCTTTACATATAAGAGCAATTAAATATTGAGGAAACATCCCAGCTCAGTTCATATCAAGTCCATAAGTCCTATAGTAGTGCATATGTCTTGTACCAATTTATAAAGTCCTCTTCAGACGCGTGAAACACATGCAATGATGCTGGATGCAGGAAGATCACAAGTCAGTGGGTAGGAAGTCTTGTGGATCCTGTGGTGGTAGAGACATCTCAGCACTGGCAGGGTTCTCCACGTGATTCCTTCAGCTCAGGGAACTGCATGGTTCCATGTGTCTTGTCAGTTGCAATGTTTCCCATGGACTGAGCCAAAAGAGAAAAATCTACTACCAGAATTTCTAGAATCCTAAGGAGAATACCATGACAATATAGAGATCTCATTGGCTATGACCTGATTTACAGACAAACTAAACTCCACTCCTTCACTCATTACTCCTCTCAAATTGACAACAGATTATACAGCTACCACAGTTTGGATTTTTGATCTAACTTGAAAACAATTTTTGGTAGAGTAATTTATACAGTTCACATATGCTACTATGTTATAGAAACATGGCTTTCACTCTGTGACAGTCATGTGCTTATGTTACTTTTATGATTGAAATGTAGGGGTGGAGTCTAGCCTGTTAATCTGGAGATAGCCATTGAGTAGCCAATAAGGCCTCTATGTGGGCATGGCTTTCACCTGAGACTCCTGGGAAATCTCGCCATAGTTCCCTCATGAAGATGAGACGCTATCTCCCCCAGTTGTGGGGAGTTAGTTTCAGAGATAATTAACTACAGGCAACACAGAATGGCGGCGTCTGGGAGGCTGGTGTAGCCGGCGGAGAAACCACACAGCTTTGCCCTGATGGAGCCAGACCTCTGAGGCTGGGGTAGCCACATGAAGGTCTCTGCCAGCAATGAGTTGCTTCTGCCACCACGAGATGCTGTTGATGGACCCTGAGCCCTGGAAGCGAGGAGCCATGGGGAGACCCCTGTCGGTGCCAGGATTCTGTACCCACTGACCTGTGACTTCGTGAGTCGGAAGGAGATTTTATGGACTGATTTCGGGCATATGAGTTAATATCAGACTTGTGACTTTGAGCTGGACTGGGCTGGGATGTTTTCTCAATGTCCTGTTCCTCTTGAATATAAACCCATTCCTTATATCCATATGTGTGTCCTTGAATTTGTTCCTCTAGTCTACCTGGACTAACTCACACTCTGTCACCTAACTTCTATTTTCTGATTTTATTGTTTCCTATCTCTGGTTATGATTGGCATGGGCATGATGCTTACTGGTGAAAGGTAACAACACATAGTCCAGAGAACTAACAAAAATAATAATTAGGCTAACTAGCCCATTAAAACAAATCAGGAAGCTGTAATGCAAAACCTATTTGATACTGTTTTAACAATAAAGCATGAATGGAATTTGCTCTTTAAATATATACGTGAATAATATATATGAAAAAGATTACATTTTTTTACAAATGTACAGAAAATATTACCAAAAAAAGTGGTGTGAGGACAACTTGAAGAATAGTCCTTTGAGAGAATAACTAAAAATTGGACCCAAGTTTTAGTCTTTATATTATTTCTAGATAGATAAGTTTGGGGTTTATATTCATAAAGGTCAAGGACAGCTCTGGAACTAACAATAGACTTTTTCTTGTCTAGCTACATCATATAAGCAGTATAAACATCCCTGCAGAAAACACATTTGGAATGATGGTTCCAGAGGGATACGGGAGAGGGGGAGGTGAGGAAAAAACCTAGGGACAAGGGAACAACAGTGATCTAAAATCAATGGCAAGAAGAGCAAAGAATGCCTGGTGGGCTGTCATCAAGTGCAATGTAGTCAGGAGGAATTAATGAAAGCTGACTGAAGGTCAACCATGATGGTGGGACAAGTGTAAAGTAAAAGGAAATAGAGGAAAGAACTAGGAGGCAAAGGATATTTATAAAGGTTTGTAAATGCAGGCGTGTAACTATATAAATATATTTACATATAATGATAGGGACACAGAACTATATATGTATATGTTAAGTATTAAGGTAACCGACAGATATTGGGCCTCTATTCAAGAACTCACTCAACACAAGAACACTTTGTTCTAATAATCCAGGATTCTGTGATGCTCACCTTCTGTGCACAATCACTGAAGACAAAATGGGTGCGTCAGCTAAGGTGGTGAAGAAAGCTGATGGTGCCCAGCTACTGAAGGATATAGCATCTGGTTTCTTAAAGGCTTGAATCTAAACAAGCAGCCAACAGGGAAGCAACGAGGCGCACATGGTAGAAGCACACCAGCCTTTGTGATCATGAGCGTTGACTGAATCAGGACCAGTAATCAGGCATCAGAAGACCCAAAACAAACAATCATATCTATGGGAATGAGAAGGGGAGGGGTTGGAGGGGATACCCAAAGCCCATTGTAGACAATTGGACATCCCCTCACAGAAGGGTCACAAGGAAGAGATGAGCCATTTAGGGTGCAGTATAGCACCAACAAAACATACAACTTTCCTCTAGATCTTTAATGCTTCTTATTCCCACTTTCAGGACCCAAGTTCTACCTTACAAATCCAGCTAGACCAGAGCATGTACTCTGGTACAGATAAGAGATCTCAGCACACAGAATCCAGGTCAGATAAACCCCGCAGAAACAATACCTGAGCAATACCCTGAGACTAGGGGGACAGTGGAGAGAGAAAGGGGGAACCAATTACAATGATCAAGATATAACACACACCATTTCCCCAGGGTGGCGAACAAGAGACACATGGGTGAAGGGAGACAGCAGATGATGTAAGATATGAAAATAATAAAAATTTATAATTTATCAAGGTGGAAGGGTGGGGAGAAGTAGGAAAAAATGAGCTGATAACAAGGGCTCAAGTAGAAAGAAAATGTTTTGAAAAGGATGGCTACATATGTACAAATGTGCTTGACATAGTAGACATGTGGATTGTTATAAGAACTGTTAAGAACCCCCAATAAAAGTATTATTAAAAAACTTTAGTCTTATTTGTAAGAAGAAGAATAAAAATTATGAAGTAGAGAATTGTTCAGTTACACACAGGAAATTCTGTAGTTCAGTGGTAATTAGTTTTGTAATTTCCTCTCTAATGTAAAAATGACTTTTAAGCTGAGCCCTGGTGGCTCAGTGGTTGTGTACAGGACTGTGGCCCACAGGGTTGACGGTTCAAATCCAGCAGCAGCTCTCCAGAAGTGAGGCTGGACTTCCTACTCCCACCAGGACAGTGATGTGGGGAAAAAATGACTTTTAAATTTCTTTCAAAAATTTTATTTGTAACTATATTGCACTGTTTTTAATCTAGTTGCATTATGTTTAGAGATTTTATTCTACGATAGCAATATTTTAAATTCCATGGACAATTTTCTAAATATCTAATGCAAAATGAAGGATATACAGTCTTTAATATTGAGTACATATTTATTTATATGTATAGATATTTTCATATATTGATCAACCATGTCAATTGTGTTTCAATAGTCTAATACTTCATTTTTTGCACATTTACTTTGTTTCTAATAGATATATGCAAAAAAAACCAGTTAGTGTTTATAGATTTGAAATTTCTCATTTTAAATCAATTTGTTGTTTGTTTGTTTGTTTGTTTGTTTGGGGCATCACTGCCCTCTGGTGGTCGTGGGAGCTTCCCAGCGCTGCTCATGAGAGCCACAGCTGGATTTGAACCGTCAAGCCTGCGGGCCACAGTCCCTCATTCAACCACTTAGGCCACCAGGGCTCAGCCCTTTAAATCAATTTGTATTTTACATTTTCCAGGGCTGTGTTGTTAATTGTGTATACATTCTCAGTTCTACTTTCTTGGTGAAATATTCATCTTATCGCTATTTCATATCATTCTGTATCTCTAGCTTTAAGATTTAGTTCTTTCTTAAGTTGGTATTTTCTCATGTCTGTTTCGATCTTTATGTTTTCTCCCTACTTATGTAATTTTTAGATTTACATTCCTATTAAGTAAAAAATAGCTAGCTAAATTTTTGAGAACTCATTTTAATAAAATTGTGATTTAACAGGAAATGTTTGTATGTGTTAAGAATAGTAATATTTGAATGCATATACACCATTTCAATTTGCATGTTTTGTCTCTCATGGTTGTTTAGGTGTCAGCTTTCGTGATTCCATTGAACAGTTATTCAGTTCTTCATTTTTCAACTATTAAATTAGAATCTATCGCTCATATCTCCATTTTATTGCTAGCCATTTAATTAGATTCTATTATGCATCCATAGCTGTATGTTTTAAACAAAGCAAACATTTATTCAGAGTCTCCATTCTCATTCTTACCATTTTTTATCTAAAGAAAATCCAAAAGTTGCATTCAGAGTCGTCTTAACTCTATCCTTAAAAAAAAAGGGGGGGGGGGTTGCTACAGTTGATAGGTGCAGTCAACTCAATTCCAGTCTATAACAACAGTCGTTAATTCTAACAACATTTGTTGATCCATTTTTGTGCTCTTTATGTTCTGTACCCATGACTAAAGTTCAGTTCCACGTGTCTCTCTTTTTCTCATATTTTTCTTAATCTTTAACTTGTTCCTGTGAACCGAGTGGAGATTTATAGAGGAGGTTGGTTTTCTGCTCAGTCACACATACTCCTCTTGTTGCAGGACATGGCCTGCAGCACCCATGGTACAAGGGCTCTCCTCCCTTGTCCTTCCTCTGCTGACCATTTCTGTGTCCTTTCCTATCCCTTCTGCATGCGGAACTTGATCCCTGTACCCCACGCCCCCCTTTCATTTCACGATTGTGCTAAGGAGTGTGCACTTGCCTAGGGTTATGGTTCTCCCCAGAGGCCTCGCTACTGTTTGGCTGAAAATTGAGCCACGGAGTGAATTTAGTTCCAGGCCTCGAAATTGATCACAGAGCCATAGCCTCGGATTCTGCCCATCTCCATCACACCAGAAAGCCTCGTCTATTTTTATTGCATTTTGTTCCACATTTTTCTAAATTCATTTCTCATCGCATATAACTTTTATTAGCTTTTTGATAAATCGCTGGCAGAATAAACTCTCCAGATTATATGAGTTTTCTGGTGCTCCTCTCTTGCCCCCTCTAAGCCAAGAGCTTCTTATGCTTCTCCAGGAGGGAGTGACGGCATCTAGCCTCCTTTCCTCTGGAGAACCCCAGGTCCCCATGGGGAACCAGGAGACCAGCAGGACTGGACCTTCCCCTGACTCTGCTTTGTGTTTGTACCTACTTGCTCCATGAAGATGCTCATCATAGTAATATGTCCACTCTTGCCTCTCTCTTGTCTCAACGTAGCATCTTTAATTGAATGCATGAGGTGGCCACAAGGTATTTTAAGCTTGGACTTGCTGTGTCACCTTACATGGAATCCTATCCTGATTTCAAGCTCTTGATTTTCCAAAACATTTATATATTCTGAAGAGTGCGCCTACTTGTTAGATTATAAATTTTAACAAAAGTTGACAAAAATCAAAGCTTTTTCTTTTTTTCCATCATGTGTGTTTCCTAGTACACACATTAGTAAAAATTAGTAAAAAATGTTTCCTAGTAATAATTATATTAAGCAAGTACAGAAGCTATTATGTATATCCATCTCTGTATACCTTATTATTATAAAATTTTAGTTTAGCCATGGTTTACAGGGGTTTAGACTATGAGCTATTCATTATGATTAGGATTAGAGGATTCTCTGATTGACATTTGATTTGCATCATAATAATGAATAGGCATTTGAGGTATTAATAAATCATGAGAGGTTCAAAAGTAAAAATAAAAGCAGATATCATAAACTGGCCTGCAGATATAATTTGTCTTGCAAAGTGGTTCAGTGATGACAATCAATATTTTAAAAGCAAAAGAACTCTACAAAATCGGGTTTCTAATGTCTGGTAAAAGGTGATTAAGTTTGGTGACACAGCATCCACTCTCCCATGGGGGTGCAGGGGAGGAGTCTGCTGGAACATTTCTCTCCTTTCCATAGCCACAGCCTGTCCTCTGTTGGATAGGTGTGACCCCTTCAGAAGGACTAAAGAGACTTTGACAGTGCACAATTCATTTTTAAAGTCCTTGAGGCAGGATGTTGATGTAATCTGATCTTTGTTTTCATGAAACAACTCTGGTGGGGACGTCGAGCCAAGTGGGCAGGGAGGATAGAGAACAACTTGAAAGCAGAACAAGCCACTAGGAAACCAGTACTGTGTCGCAGAAGGACAGCAACGTGCAGTGACTACAGACTGAAAGGGACATTGGAAACCAAACTAAGGAACAGCAAAACAACCATGGCCCTTGAGTGGATGCCAATTCATGGAGACTCTCTGCAGGGTCTTCCAAGACTGTAAATATGTGTGGTTACGGTAAGCATTAGACTGTGAACCATAAAGTTGGGGTTCAAAACTGCTCCCCAGAAGTATGGAAAGCTTCAGAAACCCTATATAAGGTCAGTAGCAGTCAAAAGGGTGGATTTAGGGACAGAAATTATTTAGAAGCAGAATAAAAAAAGAATTGAAAATGAAGTGAGTGTGAGTTGTAAAAAAAATGTATAAAAGATGAGTAAAATGCTTCTAACTTTCAGGAATGACAGGGATTTTACTGAGTCTCCTGAAATATGTTCCAACTTAGATAGGTCATGATTCCCAGTATTATGTGGTCATCCTCCATTTTATAATCTGATGTAATCATTTCCCATTGTGGGATCGGCTTTGTGAATCCTAATCTTTATATGTAGGATTTGGATGACGGCTGAACCTTGGGCCACAGCCTTCTTTGAAGATGAAAGTTCAGTTCACCCTTACTTAAGGCATACCGTCAAGCCATAATCTTGTCTGAGTCCTACTTTTTACTTTACAAAAGATGAAAGCAGGAGAAGAGTGGGTTGAGAGAATAACCACCTGACTATCACCAAGAAAGAAGTGCTGGGTATAGATTGTGTTCTTTGGACCCAAGTTCCTGTGCTGGGAACCTCCTAGACTAAGGCAAAGATTGATGCCAAGATGATAGATGATAAACAGATAGATAGATGTTAGATAGATAGATGATAGATAGGTAGATAGATAGGGTAGATAGATAGATAAATAGTAGATAGATCGATAGATAGATAAATAGATAGATAATCTACAGATAATGGTAGCCCACAAATATTGAAGGTAAATGAATACCTTCCCCCAGAATCCATATAGAAAATGGCTTCCCCTAGAGCTGGTGCCCTAACATCAGACTTCTAGCCTCCTAAACTGTGACGGATAATTTGTTTGCTGATTTCTCCCCTTGGTGGGAGTTCTGTGCGAGCAGGACTAAATAACTAAGCTAAGGACTCTACACTGCTACTGCCAAGGGACTCAGAAACAAGGGAAAGTTGGAGCAGAAAAATAATTGTGTTTTATTTGTGATCCTCTGGATCAGAGGCTGCATCTAAGTTATCTTTGTGTCCCTGGCTCCTAACACTTCTTTTGAAAGGGGCTCAATAAATAAATGTTAAATTGAACTCAATTAAGCTTATTGATTTTTCCTGTTTGTGGGAAGGTCATCCAGGTGGAAACATCCAGGAGTCAATTTGTCCTTTCAGAGCTCACGAGAAAGGTTAAAACTGAAGGTCTGTGTATGTGTTCTGGGTAGATTGCCTGTCTTGACTGGCTGTTTTCACAATTTGTATTTTATGGAGGCACGTTGATTGGAGCCTAGACTTTAATTGATAGATGTGATGTCTTGCTTTTAGGATAAATGCCACATGTATTTAATATAGTTGTATGATTAATGTAGTTATACTACTGAATACCTTTTGTTATTATTAGTTGCTGTTGTTAGTTGGATTAAATTGGGTGTTCCCCCACCCCCCAAATAATATGCATGGTAACTCCTACCCTACGATACCTGCAAACTAATTCAGAATCATTTGTTCAATAATTCTATCTGCTATTGTAAGCCAATCGCTCTGGAGATATAAAAGTAGATCAGGCATAGAAGTCTAAAACACAGATGGGGGGTGTTAATGAGATTTCCAAAAAACAAACAAACTGAAGAGTCATGGATTCTCCTGCAGAGTCAATAGAGAAAGAAAGCCTCCCACTCAGACCAGTGTCCTGAATTCAAATTGTTGGGGGTTCCTGGTTTGCTTTCCCTCTGTTCACAGGGGTAAAAAAGAATATGACCTCCATTGTAGGATGTGTCATCTACACCCTCACCCGTGTTTCTCTATTATTTTTCATTTAGGAGAAATGTAAGTAAATAAAAAGAAGAATAACATGCAAAAAAATTGCATAGTTTTCTTCACACTCCCTTGTTGTCTTCCTCTCCATTCGTGGTTTCCTGTGGGCCTTGATAATTCATCACTTGAAAGACCGCAAGGGATCCTAACCTCATAACTCAGCCATGTTCTCTGTGTGGAGACACAGCAGAAGTGTTACCTTGGTGACCACTGTAGAGAGAGCTTTTATCACCATGAGCCAAGCACAAGACATGTTTATGATGACATAGAGGAGGAGCAAGAATGTGTTTTAGCTACTGATTCTTTGTGTGTATGTGTGTGTGTGTGTGTGTGTGTGTGTGGTTTTCTTTCTTTTGTTCTGAATTAACAAAGGCCTTCCAACTGTGTACTCACTGCCTTCGAGTGGGGGACAACTCACAATGATTCCCTAGGACAGGGTAGATCTGTCCTTGTGAATTTTTGAGCTAGTGACTATGTAGGGAAGTAGGGCTTCAAACTGCCCCATCAAACTGCTGATCTTCCAGATTTTTTCACGCACGTGCACACACACACACACATACATACATACATACAAAACCAGTCTGCCTCCAGACCTCTCATCAGCCATCAACTCAGCACTCTATAGCAAGTCACCCACCTGCTTCATTGCTTCCCTATGACAACTGGAAAATTTTGCTTCATACCTCGGTTCTCGTATTATTTCATTCATAAATATTTCAGGATCCATCTCAAAAAAAAATTTTTAAGAATGCTTCAAAAAAGGCAAACAGACCACCAAGTATTATTGTGCTCCCTCCTCAAAAAAGAAAACAATACTAATCCTCTTATGTCTTCAAATATCTACGCCATGTTAATTTTCTCAGTCTAATGTTTGTTTGTTTGCAGTTGGGTTGCTTTGAATAGGCTTCCAAGCAATACCCATGATTACTTCTGATTGATAGGTTCATGACCTCTGTTGCTAGCTCTTCCCTCCCTTGTGTTTCTTCTGGCGATTCATTTGCTAATACAGCTAGGTCATTTATGCCTGCAGAGCTCATCATGTTCCAAGATTTTGCTGACTGTATCTCAATCATGTTATTTAACATGTTCTTGCAAATTGGTAGTTAGCTCTGAAAGCGTGATTTAATTCAGGTTCAAATTTTGGATAGAATGGTTTATAGAGGCACATAATACTCTGTTGTTGCACTAGTTCTGACAATATCACAAATGATCAATGTTCCTATCCATTATTTCGTTAAGGGCTTATAATATTTTATTGTAATATTTTATTCATTACTTCTTTCTGGAGTAGCTGACATAGTTCTACAGTCAGAAATCATTCCTTGTCAACTCTACAGTTACACCAAAGACAGCTCATACAGAAAGGCAAGTCAGTGCTGGGTTCTCTCCTGAGATTTATTCCCTTTCAAAAGAGGAGATGGCTTCCCTAGTGTCTTCCAAAGTTAAAATGTGAGTTTTCAAAATATCATTTTATAGAAATGGATTCTATCATGTGAGTGATTTCTATTTACCCTGCATCCTGAGTGCCAATCAAATGCCTCACATACAGACTAATATCCAATAGGTATGTGTTAAGCAAATTAATGTATAAATTCAATCATTTGAATATAGAAACTGAGATCCTATAAATACAGCCCAAAATACTTTTGGAATAAGATTTTTAAACTGCCATTTTGATCTAGAAGCATTATTTCAAACAAGTTCTTATAATTGAATCTTCTTTCAATGAAAAAATAAATCTACTTGAGGAAATTCTTTATGCATTTGTGGTCTGACAAATCCCATGCCATCACTATGTGTGAAAAGTATACCACAGATCCTCAGGCAGGGCACTGCATCTGAGGATTGCTGATGGGAAATGAGTGAAAGTCAAGGGTCATCAAAAAAAAAAAATGGATTCCCTCACCAAGTAGAGAAATGAAAGTATAAAGGAAAACGGAGAGGTGATTACAGACATGGACAAAACCATGGTGACAAGGAACCACTAGAGAGAAATAAAAATCATTTTGGCAAGTCAGGGGTTGAAACTAGATGAATATGATCAGAGGGATATAAATATAAATGTGGGGAGGGGGAGAACTATATAATATGAATACTTAGGGAATTCTTAAGTATTAGGACTTTTACAATTGAAAAATTGCAGTAGGAAGTGTGATCATTTAGAAATCTCCATGTCATGGAAAATCATTACTCTGAATCATCAAATCACCATAAAACTATGTCCCAGGCACAGAACTGAATGGTAGTACCTTTATTGTCATAAAAGTGGTTGGTTTTTTCCTCTAGTGCTTGCCTACCCCAAACACAAGCCTCACTTGCTCTTCAGGCCTGAGAGCAATTGAAGTGGGTTGAATGGAAAGATAGGAACGGCCGACCGATAGCGCCCCATTAGTACAGATACCCTTGCTGTGGAAGGCTGGATGGATATACAAGGGCTCTTTAACAAGTTGCTAGAACTTGATGATGAACAGTTAAGTGGAAGGCAAGTGAAAAGAGAGAGGTGGCTGGGGTGAGTGGGGGGTACTGGCCAGGGGGCAGTGAAGTAACTCTAGAGCAAAATCATATGAAGCCCAAGAGAGTAGAGGTTCCTACTTGTCACGGTGCATTATATTGACAAGATGTGATGTCTCCTTCCCAGAGTGCAGCTAAAACCGAAATGCTGCATGTTAAGAGGCTGAAAGAAATTTCTTCTCCTCCAAATTCAGAGACTAGAAGTTTGAGCTCAGGCAAAGAAAAGCAAGCCATGACTATTCCGTTTCCGAGATCTGATGTCCTAACGCTGTATGAAAAGAATGTCCAGCTCTAGGGAGGGACACTTTCTGTTTGCTTTGGGAAAGAACCCTTGGCTTAGCTGTTCTATTCTTCTTCTCAGAGGGCAGCTATCCTGCCCCCTCCCATGCATGCAATTTCTGGCACTAATCTCTTTTCTTTTGTATGTCAGAAGCGAGTAGGCTTAAGACATAACCTATACAAACATGGCCTTGTTAACATAACAGTGAAAATCTTATTCCCCAATGGAAATCTTTGGCGTGGAGAAAATTCAGTTCATCAGGCCCCCTCCCCTCTAAATGTTTGTTGACCAGTCTGCTTGTATAGAGCAAATGCCTTCCTTAACAAATGGGCCACATCCAACCACATACATCTAGGATGCTACAAGAGTTCCAAAATCTAAATCAGAATGGACAGAGCGGACATACGTTGTGAGGTAGACTAACAGCTTCCCAGGTCCCTCACATGCCTCTTCCTGAGGTGGCAGAAAGAGGGATCCTCGTGACCCACCCATGGCTGCCTGTCCCACCTCAGTCAGAGATCTTGCAGACCCGACTCGAGCGGTTGCATACCACCAAGCGCATTGCACCACTGGCCCTGGTTCCATGTATGCAGGAAGACCTGAGGCCAAAGCTATAGTAAGTCCAGTGATATAATCTCTGGGCTACAGTGGTGTCTGGGGGGGCAGCGGGGAGGGTGGATAAGAAAGACACAGCCGGCTAGAAGGCAAGTGCTGGTCAGTCAAGGACTAGCTGCAGCTCTTGAACTTCGATGCTGTGCATTAAACACCCGGGTCTAGAAGCAGTAGACTCAAACTCTTCATGTGGCTCCTTAGCATGGCGGTGGCTGTGTGTCTCCAAGGGACTGAACAGTGAGTCTCTCACCTCCAAGGGGGAAAGACAGCCAGATTTCCCAGAATTCTCAAGAGAAAACCATGTCACACAGGGGTTTCATTGGCTATCTCCAGATCGACAAGCTAGACTCCACCCGTATACTGCCAAGCCTCAAATTGACACCAGATTAGTGACTGCCACCATGGTGAAGACAAATTTCACCTTCTTTCCAAAGTTGTCTCCAAACACTGGCAGTGTGAGAGCTGAAAATGCTATAAAGAGGGGGAATTTTTTTTTATTATATAAAAGGGAAAATCATGTAGTCTTGCATGGGTGTAAATGGGAGAGAGAGTATGTTTGATTACAAGGTGTCAAAGGATATTGGATATGTTGCGGTTTTTTTTCTCCTGTCGACTTTTGTCAATGACCCTGACCCTTCTGATACTGACATTAAAGAACCAGACGCCTGCCACGGCAGGAAACTCCCCTCCCACCAGTGTTTTCCTAATGGCCATCTTGGAGCTCTAATTTTCCAAATGAAGCTCTAATTGTCCTAAAGATGACACACTTTTAAGCATCAGCTGTGTTTAGTTTTCACTTACATATAGAAATCATCTAAAAGCATATGCACCCAACTGGCAGTTGGGTCTTTCAGCAGCAAAGGAGCAGAATCAAGACAATCGGATTCGAAAATCAGTCAAGTCCTATTTTGTCACCTGGTGTGGCAGGTCGTTAATGGCACCTTCCATGGAAACATGATTTCAGGATCTGGAGAAGCCATAGCAAATGTTTGTTCAGACGAAGGTAAGCCTCCTCCAAGAAGTGACCGTGACAATTTCTGAGAATACTATTCTCTCTTCTCAGAGATTTCCTCCCTTTCCCTTTGGACATTGTTCTTCTTTATTCAACATTACTTGTACAGGTACCTATCCCTCTTCTGTAAGTGCAGAGAAATGTAAGCACAGCCACTTGATCTAAAGCAGTTGACAATGTTCAGATTCTGACTCGTGGTGACCTTATATGTCAGGGCACAGCTATGCTGGAGAAGGTTTCTGATGCTCGTCTTTCTCCCAAGGCCCCTCTGGGTGGACTTGAACCTCCAACCTGTGAGTTAACAGGTTGACATGCTAGTCATTCACACTAGCCCCAAAATCAGTTTAGTGGGGTTTTCTTTGGGGGGGGGCGACTCTTTGCAGGTATTATATGTTTATGTTTGTGGAGAAAAACAAAATGGCATGGTCCATCTTCAAATGTCATCACCAAGCCTGTTATCAAACCCTGATATCTGACTATAGCTGCCACAGATAGATCATTCCAAACATAGTTTTCTAAACAAGGCCTTTTTCACCCTCATACTGTATAGGATTTAACGGAATCCACTGGCATTATGATGGCATCTCTAATCTATCTAAACATGAATCCTGGATCTCTATCGTCCACTCTTGTGTTTACACATTGGTCTGCTGATCATAGAGTCAGCAGTTTAACATCAACAACTGCACTGATGAGAAAGATGATGAGACTCCCAGAGAGTGTTATAGTCTTGGAAACCCACAGGACGTGCTGTGAGTCAGGCCTGACGCGATGGCAGTGAGTTTCTTTTGCTTTTGTGTTTTAGCTTGTTTCTTTTGTTTGTTTGTTTGTTTGTTTGTTTGGGTGGGTGGGTGTTGCCAAGTCAAGATTTCAGGGTTCTAACAGCTGAGCCACAGAGGGGCATCAACAACAGGCAAAATTTTTACAAAAATGTTTCCTGTTCAATTTGAAAGTTTGCCTTGAGTTTTACACAGATGCCAATATCTTGCTCTGTTGAGAAGATTCTGCTATATAATCAGCTTCCTGAACTCATCAGCACCTGGAAGGGCTCCCTCCCAGAAGAGGAGGCCCACACAGTGTTGGCACATGGTTCTCACAGCTCTAATTGAAACGAGGAATTGCAGAGAGTGTGATCATAAAAATAACAGGATCAGGGGAGTGTGGACATTATCTGACTTCCCCACCCCACCCCCCTGACAAGTTGGCAAAAGCAGAATAGCTTGGAGTGTGATTTCTGGGTTGTGTGTGGGAAGAGATATCTTACAGCCGAAACCCTGAATCTAATCATGGAAGGTCCTCTGTGCACCTGCAAAGGAAGGTCTATGGAAAGAAGGCTGCATGAGAATAAGTGCTTCAGCGAAATCAGTCCCAAAGCAAGAAGATGGAATTGGGGGTGGTGGGTCACTCCCATATGTCATAATGCCAGCCAGTGAATGAGTTCACCAACGAATGTCTAGCACAAAGCCTCAACAAAAAACCATGGTGCAATTTCTATGAACACTTTCCTCAATTTCTGAGTAAATGACACCACTGCTCCACTTCGGTCATAAAGAGCCGTGCTTTTTTGTTAATGGCTCTACAAATCACTGACTGTTGGGTAAACTTGTGGCTGTCATCAGAAACTTTGAAAGGGTCTCTGGAGGTGGTAAAGAAGATAGATTTTTCTTTAGATGCACTAGATTGTAATCTCTTGTTTGTCTCTCTCGAGTCTCAGTGCTTAGTGCAATGAATGGTATGTAATATGACCAAGATAAATGGTTCTATTGAGTAGAGTCATTGAGAGTGCAAACTTTAAAGCCAGAGCATTTAGGTTTGTATTCTGATTCTCATTTAGTAGTTGTGTTGTCTTTGACAAATGACACGAGCTCTGGGTGCTTCAATATCTGTGAATGCTGTGTTTCAACTTGGCTAGGCAATAATTCTCAGTGGTTTAGCCTGATTCTGAACTGGCCACTCTTTCATAATAAAAGAAATAATGCAATCATCTCCCATCACCTGTCTATCATTTGCAAGTGGAGTTTCTGTAGGATTGTGTCTCATAGCCATTATATAAATGGGTCTTCTGACAGAGGCCATTTTCTCTCTATCTTCCACTTTTCTCTGACCAGCAGGCTTTGGAATTGCCAGTCTTTCCTGCAACTCTGAGAGCCTCCCTGGGTTACCAATCCATGGCCTGACCTATGAATCCCAAAGTTATACGCACACACACACAACACACACACACACACACACACATATATATATATATCATATAGGTCATTAGATATCCATATATTCATATTATATTTGTCATAATCTATATACATACATATGCATATGTCTTACTGATTTTGCCAGTAAGAATCCAGACCAAGAATCCTTACCTGTTAAATGTAAAAGATGAGTTTCTATTCCTTCAAGCTGTTGTGCCAATTAAAAGAATGATGCTTACAGTAGTAGTTCCCACCACCTTGCTGTCATGCTGTTATGGTAGGAATTGTGTGCTCAAAAATCTCTGTTAAAATCCTGTTTGGAACCAAACCAAACCCAACCCACTGCCAGCAAGTCAATTCTGACTGTCCCTACAGGACAGAGTAAAGGGCTCCCTAAGAGTTTCAAAGCTTTCCAGGATCAAACAGAAGACCGATGAATGCAAACTGTTGACCTCATGGTTAGCAGATGAGCATGTAATCCACTATGCCTTCAGGGCTCCTTATGAAGCACCTGTTAATGTAATTTTATGTGGAAATCGAGCCTTTGGTGATGTTATCAGTTAAGGAGAGGTCACCATACTGCATCAGGTGGAGCCCTAATCTAATATGACTGATGTCCACAGAAAAGAGCCATGGATGGACACACAGAGGGAAGATCCCACATGAAGCACCAGCAAAGATGAAGGGATGTTACAGCTAAAAGTCAAAGAACCAGGGACTATCAGAAGCTGGGGCAGACAGGACAGAATCTTCCCTTAGAGCTTTCAGAGAAAACATGGCTCTGATGAAACCTTAAACCTGGTTTTGGAGTCCCCTCCTGGTCCCCACGACCCTCTGCCATCCCAAAAATTGAACAAGGATGTCCCCAGCTGTTCCCAAGACCCAGCAATATTGGCCTAGATGCCCCTGTGACTTGATAAGGAAAACCATGGCTATCCTCTTTATGAATCAAGGTAGGCTCTGGCCATCCCTGTCTTTTACAAGATAAACTCTAGCCATTCCTGCCTGACCCCCTCACCTTCACCCCCAGTCAAGACAGGCCTCCACATCCCTTGCAACAAGGAAGATGTAAGCCATTTCCACTCCAAAACAAGGAAGACCTCAACTGTCCCTAGGAAGGTCCTAGGCATCCCTTCCCTCTTGCAAGGTAACTTCTAGCTTTCTCTGCTCTCTAGTAAAGAAGGACCTGGCTGTCACCGGTTCTCAATGAGGAAGGCTCTGGTCATCCCAGCAACGTGACCAGCAAGAGTAAAATGCCTTCACCTGACCCAGCAGCCACCACCCCCAACACTAATAGCTACACCATGATGTTTCAGAAACAACAGTCAATTGGAGTACACACACAAATCAAGAAAAACGGTCACAAACAACTGAATAATACCCAGACCCAAATGATTACTCTGAAGAAGTCCTCGACTTTTCAGAAGTAGAATTCAAGACAATGATATTTAGATGCCTATAACAGATGGAGGAACGAATTGAAAAGCTAAAACACCTGCACAAATAGAATTCCAGAAAGGAAACAATAAAAGAATTAAAACAATGTGGTAAAAGATCTAATAGAATCAAAGAAAATGACAACAGAATTCATGAGCTCAAAGATGATGCATTTGAATATTGATGAAAGAAAACAAGTAACAACAACAACAACAAAACAAACAAACAAGGAATCCGAAAACAGCCTACCATCAAAATAAATTACCTCCTTCTCTCTGGGATCCCAGAGTAAAACAAACAAACAAACAAACAAATGACAGCGAAAATAGTACAAGAAAGTGATAGCCTTTTCTAAAATAATAATATTGTTGGAAAATTTATATTTACCACTAGTTGTCTGGCCCAATGCATTTGATTATATATTTGCACAGTTGAGTCTCAAATTAGCTAATTTGAGAATAAGTAAGGTATACCAAATCTCCCCTTGCTAAACATCAATAAACAATGTGCTCAATCTGCCTGAATTACTACTGCATTTGGCAGAAGAAGTTTCATATCATGAAATTGACACTATAATAAAAAATCCCAATAAAAATAAGACTCAGCCAACAACTGGGCTGCATAAAGAAAAAACATGAAGTATGCCAGGCAGTTATGCCATAAAATGAAAAACCAAGACTTTACCGTTGTCCCATGCCTGAGCAGAAACAATTCTCTCTTGCAAATTGCCCTCATTTGCAGCTAAATGACATTATCTCCACCTGTGCAGTGATTCTTACCCCCCCCCAACAGTTTCCATAAGCAGGGTGAAAACTGTATCTAACATCTCCTGAGGAAAAACGTACTAGTGGAAAGGATCACCGTGAGCCCAAAACATACTGCCAGGTAGATTTAGTTCCAGGAGATCTGGACTATCGACCAACACTGGTCTAAGAGCAGCCACATGCCTTCTTTACCTACTGCTCAAGAAGAGAGCTCTCGCTTGCAAAATGTCATCACTGTTTCTAGTTTTCACTTAACACATTTCCTGTAAAACACCCCGGTTTTCTTTGTGGCCTGTAATCTTTAATGAGCATTTCCAAATAAAGGAGGTCAATGCTGAGAGAGAAAAAAGCAGGAACTGGTTCCCACCTCAAGTTAGAAGGCACATTCTAGAACCAGGCTTTACTGTAAGCTTTGTCTCGCATCGAGCTATAAATGTTTGTTTTTTAATATTGAATGCACTGCCACTGAGTTGGTTCTGCCTCATAGGAGCCATCTAAGTCAGGACAAAGTAGAAGTGTCTTTGTAGATTTCCAATACGAACTCATTTTTCTCTCCGCTATTGATTGAGTTACCATCAAAAGGTGTTTCTCCTCATCTGCCTCAATTTCCTCAACAGCAAAAGGGAATATCAAAATCCACCACAGGGTTGTTATTAGGACTTAATGAAATGTGTAAGCTACTACTATGTGGCATGCCTCTAGATATGATTACAGTTACCTTCCTCTTTCTGCCGTTGATCTAGAATCTACTGCTGCTTTAGATCAGAGGGTTGGCATCAAGCTAGAAGAGCTTTTGGAGAGGGCAGTGACCTCATTTGGCACTGAGATGGACATGACCCCAGTGTTGTGAAGAGCAGTTATAGACTTAGCCCCTGATTTATGGTAATGCCATAAAAAAAAGAGTCAAACACTGCACCCTCCCCAGAATCCAAAGCAGATGGGGCCACTGTCATTGTAACCTTTTGAGTATTTTTGTCTGCTTTTTGCAAGTAGATCACCAGGTCTTGCTCCTAGTCATCCTATGTCTGGAAACCTTGCAACATGCAAGCCTCCACTGGAAGATGCAGAGTGGCCGAGCATAAGGTGCACTGGCTCAGAGTCAACTCTGGATCTCCCACACGAAGGTGAGAATTCTCTCACCTCATCACTGATGCTTGCAATTAGGGGCAATTGCAAGACCTAGACCAGAGTTCCAAAATTATGAGTGAGACACTCACATTGAATTCATTCAGCTGGATCCAGAAGCCCCTTCTGTATTCTTATCTACATCCCTACTCTTTGCTAAAGCAGTATTATAATTCCTATTAATTTGGGTAATAAACTCCTATTACCCAAACCAGTGCAAGGAGAGGAAATTATAGCTAATGCTATCATTGAGAAGGCTTCCACGGAGGCTTACAAAAGGGTTCTTCTTACATCAAACTTCCTGACAACTCTCAACATGGTACTATTCACATGCAAATCCTTATCATGAAAACATTAAGTGCCCATAGCAAGCATGTGCCTGCAATGTGAGCCTCAAAACTTGTTTATGTCCTTTAGTGAAGAAACTCTTTTTAATGTGTGGTTTATTTTACTTTTGTTGTTGAAATTATACACAGCAGAACATAAGCCAATTCAATAATTTTTACATGAACAATTCAATGACATTAGATTCATTCTTCCAGGTCTTTAGACATTCTCATTCTGTTTTTCTGAGTTATTTCTCCTCCATTAACTTGCACTCACTACTGCTCCCCCCCTCCCCCAGGTTCCTAAAAAATCTTTCAACTTGCTGCTGTCAGGTTGATCTTATATAGATAGTTCTTGAAAGAGCACAATGTTTGCAGCAGACATTCATAGCTAAGTTAAACTACTGCTTGGTTTTATTTTTATTTGAACTCAGATGATATATTTGATTTGATGTTTAAAGATTATCTCTGGGCAATAATGTCAGAGGTTCATTCGGACTCCATGGCTGCAGAAAGTCTGGAGTCAATGAGAATTTGGAATCCTGTTCCAAAATGTCTCCTTTTGATTAGGATGCTTGTACAGAATCTTTGATCAATACATTCAGCAATGGTAGTCAGGAATGATCCACTTCTACTGGAGTCATGGCAAAGGAGGCATTTATTCATGGAAGTATTCGCCATACCTCCATTTCTGCCTCTGATTCCAGAGAGAGATTCTTATCATTTATTTTTATTGTTTTTATGTTATAGCACCTCTGCCCACATCTTAAATATGAGGAATTCATCATGCACAAACAGTATGGGGGAAAACATAAGTTTGCACACATTCCAAGTTCAAAAACAAAACATAAAGAGAACCAGATATGCAAAAAGAGAAGAAATAAAAGCAGGCATGTAACTCAAAGTTAGGAATCGTAATGAACCAGGATTCCTTCTCACAACCTTCTTCCGATGAAGGAGCACAATTTGGGTCCATACTCCAATGATATGCAAGAGGACAGAGTTGACTGCTGCCTTAGAGAGGAAAAGGGAAGATAAATCATCGTTTTTCTGTTTTACTTTCTTTCCTGAGTTAAGAGGCAGACAGGGAGAGAGATTGCCAACAATGAAGCGTTACTTTGCCTCTTTAAATAAAATTTAGTAGAACTTCAATATGAAAGTTTCCTGACAAGGTGCCTGTCCTTTGACATAGGTTGCTCAATCTGATTCACCTTCAGTCACCCCAGTCTTTGTTCATGGTCCCTGCCCCCTATTGCCAAAAATGTACAGGATCTGTGGGAAGAGGTAGGTGGTGCCCACAGTTGGTGTGGGGTGTTGTTAGGGGCTGTCCAGCCACTTCCAACACACAGCAAGCCAACAGACACAGAAGGATGCGTTGCCCCATCCTGACTATGTGAGAGCACATTATGACAGTCACTGTGTCAATCATTCTCCTCGAGGGTCTTCCTTATTGCTGACTCCCGGCTTTACCTGATGGTTCTTCTCCAGGGATTGGCCCTTTCTCATCACGTGACTGTGTATATGGCATAAAGTCTCAACACCTGCATTTCTACAGAGCACTCTTGCTGGACTTATTCCAACAGATGTTTTGTTCTTGCTGCAGTCCGTATATGTTCAATCTTCAACTGCATCAATTCTTCTTCAGTCTTCGTTACCCATCCAGCTTTTGAAAGCATCACGTGACTGAAAAGCATCGTGACTTGGGTCAAGTACACTTTAGTTCTCAAGGTGACATCTTTGCTTCTTAAGAGAGGTAAGAAGTCTTTGGCAGCATATTTTCCCAATGCAATAATACAACATTTGAATTTTTGTATTGCCTGCTAATTCTATGGATATAAAAAAAAGTGAAATTCCCGACGTCAATTCCCCTCACACACACACACTTATTATGATGCTACTTATTGGTGCAGCTGTGAGGATTTTTATTTTCTTTCTTTTTTTTTTTTGGGGGGGGGGGTGGGCATCACTGCTCTCCGGTGGTGGGAGTAGGAGGCCCAGCCCCACTGCTGGAATTGAACCTCTGTCCCAGTGGACCGCAGTCCCGCACATAACCACTACGCCACCGGGGCTCAGCCTCTTATTTTCTTTATGTTGATATGGAAACCTAATTGAAAATTGTAGTCTCTAATCTTTATTATTAAGTACTTCAAGTCAGCTGAGCCCTGGTGACCTAGTGGTTGTGTGCGGGACTGCGGCCCACAGAGTTGACAATTCAAATCCAGCAGCAGCTCTCCAGGAGCAAGGCTGGGCTTCCTCCTCCCACCAGGGCAGTGATGCCACAAAAACAAAAACCAAAAAAAAGGGCTTCAAGTCCTCTTCAATTTCACTACACATAACGACTTCAACCACATATTTCATCTTATTGGTGAGCCTTTCTCCAATCCTGATGCTGTTTTTCACGTAGCCCCGCTTCTCGGGTAATTTGCTCGCTGTACAGATCGCATAAATATGGGGAAGCTACAACCCTGATCCACATCTTTCCTGATTATAAACCAGGTACCAGTTACTTGACATTATTTTGGTGAAAACATGTTTTTCATGTTCTAAAGTATGTTCTAAACACATCTATAATGTGCTTCAAGTCTCACTGGGATGCTTAGCCTGACCTCAAGATTAAGAGAAATAGTTGGTACTGAATAAACTTGTTGCAGTTAATTGCCTTAACATTAATTTCAACTCACAGCAACCCCATGCATTAAGTTTAACGTAGAACCGCTCCCTAAAGTTTTGAAGACTGACTTTTAGGGACCTCAGACGCCTTTGGCGGGTTTGAATCACCAGTTTTCCACCCATCAGCCAATACTTTATAATCTGCATTACTTATTGACTCCTCAAATTGCTTAGCACTTGACAACCTTGGTTGCAGGCTTTAGTGTTCGTGATTCCAGACATAGGGACTGGAATCAAAGTCCAATGTAGCAGCTGTTCCACAAGTGGCCTGGAGCAAATATTTTAGCTCTTCTGTGCCTCTGACTCCTCAACTGTACAAAGGACTCATCACAGTGTCTATGCCTTTTGGTGATTGATGTCATTTATATAAAAGGATAAAAAGAAAATTCTGGCACATATGAGAACACAAAAAGTGGTCTATGCTTACTATGATTTTTGCCATTACTTTCTCTGGTATAGATACTAAAAACTCCTTGATGTCATGTACAAAAAACTTTTCTGCAGCATCTCACAGAAACATTTTCTATATATTTCTAAATACTTGCTGACTGACTTATGCATTCATATATAAAGATGAAACTACTGACTCACTGTCAGTAGTTATTTTTCCAACACAAAATATGAATTAGTATCGATACATTCATATTCATGAATAAACTTTCTTGAACCAAAGCTATGTATTTACAGACAGCTGACTGTGGTTTAGAGAGGTTTTATCTGTAGCCACTGAAAGACACGTCATTCACATCAATATGTTCCAAAGCCAAAGGAATTTGGGCTCTTCCTTTGGTTGGTACATTCTTCTAGCCAACTTCTAGAACCACCTCTAGAGATCAAAACCACATCGTGGCTTTGAGTAATAGCATCCAGCCTCAGTGGTCATGATCTAAAGGATGTGAAATATGCAGTCGACTCCCTGAGCCTGAGAAACTGCCATCTAAAAACAGACATCCTACCTAGAATTAAGGGGTGAAGTGTATGGGTTTAGATTGATGTTAGGTCTGATCCCATGGGCCTCTCATAGTGTCTCATGCCAAAGCAAAAGAGGGGAAGTGAAGGACATACCAAGCCAAAACCCAAATGTATGCCAACAAGTCAATGTTGAGTCATAGTCAGTTGAGAGGACCGAGTCGAACTTGTCCTGCGAATTTGAAAGACAAAAAAAGGCAAGAACCACCTCACTATGAATGGGGGGAGAGTGGAGTGGGCACCCAAGGCCCACCTGTGGATAATTGGACACTCTCACACAGGGGAGTCGTGGGGAGGAGACAGGCTAGTGAGGCTTAGTGAGGTGGCAAGGAAGCACACAACTTTCCTCTAGTTCCTGAAGGCTTCCTCCCTCCAACAGTCACGGTCCCAGTTCTACATTACTGTGGAGATGAGAAATGGAAAGGCAGAGAACCCAGGGTGGATGAACCGCGTGGGACCAGTGATGGGAATGAAGCTGCAGGATGGGTGGAGGGAAAGTGGGGTGGAGAGGGGGAGCCTACTTTAGGGATCTACCTATAACCCCCTACTGGGGGGACAGACACTGGGAGAGGGCGAGGGGAGACCTCGAGCAGTGTAAGTTATGACAAAGCAATAATCTATGCAGTATTGAGAGTTGGTGGGGAAGTGGGGAGCAAGGATGGAGGGGAAAGGAGGGAAGGCTGAGGTCAGAGACTTGGATGGAAGGGTGGAGGTTCAGAGAACAATGACAGCTGCAGGCATGTGAAGAAGCGTGACACGATATATGTATTTATGTATTATGAGAAATGATGGATGAGCTTCCAATAAAATGATTAAACATAAAAAAGGCATTACAAGAACAGAGAGTGTCATCCTTCTCCAAGGGAGTGGCTGATCGGTTCCAAGTGCCGACCTTGCCATTAGCATCCCCATTTGGAACCCACTATGCCCCCAGGGCTCCTTGAAAGACACCTAGACCATCATTGAGAAACTCTGACCCAGGCGAGGTTAGAAATCGCTCTAAATGTAAACTAAATGTAAATGTCAATGGAAAGCACCTTGAGGAGGCAATGGTTGCATATGGCAACCAAATCTTTGGTCATTTCAACCCCCTAGAAGCTAGGGGCAGAAAGGACTTAGAGATCTGCTGGCATAAAGATGGCAGCAGCAGCCTCTACAAATGCGCTTCTTTGTCCTGTGAGGCTGTTGGGAATCAGATAGCCTCAACAACGGCCTAGCTACGTAAACACACTGCTTTTGATCTTCGATACCCTGAGATACAGGGCATCTGCCAATTATCTCTTTTTAAAAATTATTAGAAAGTCTCTACCAAACATTTTTTATAATCAAAGATTATTATCCTTTATTGAATATAAAAGGCGATTTCTGAAACATACAGCATTTTCATATGCATTTGCTTAGACGGGTCTGTAAACCCTTGAGTTGATGTAAGCTTCTAAAACTACATTCCATGGGAATAGAGCAGACCCATTCACGGGTTTATTTCTCCGACAGTTTGAGTGAGTCTTTCCCTCAGAGATCTTTTTCAGAGCCTATACCCGAAAGCTTCATAATTCCATTAAACCAGTGCACAGCTGGGCAATTCTTTCTTGGCTCACATTACAGTGATCCCCAGGGAATTTATGTAAATCTATGGAAATTCATTTTAAAAGCTATACTCTGAAAGGAAGGATGCATCCTCATTAAGTAAACGATTATATCTACAAACAAGCTAAAAGCTACATGCTGGAGAACTAAATTAAACTTTCCATCAGGAAAACTACACCATTCACTTTCATATTTAGGCTTTACCTAAATGCCACCAAATTTATGGGCAGAGGGGTTTTGATGAAGATTTTTACCTTAAAGTTGACATCAAACCTAAGTTAAAATAGATACCCAGGAAAACATGGCTACAAAAGTCCCTACTGTTGTTTCTTACCTCTTTTTCCATTAAGATAAAAATTAAACTAATGGATGTATAGATAAATCAATGATAGATAGATTTTAAAAAAACTGTTATCATTAAGTGAATTCCAAACATGGCAATTCCATCTATCAATATAGAACTGAAGTTAATTCGCTTTTTCAGTGGCTGGGATCTTTCAGAAGGAGATTGCTAAGTTTTTGCTGTTTGTTAGTTTTAGCCTCTCCAGTGGATTTGAACTACCTTCCTTTTTTATTAGTCAAGCACTGCTTGTACCAGTCCGGAAGTTCCCCTTTCTGGTAGCACCACCTCTTTTCATGTTAGGATCCTACTGAAGCAATGGCAGTCTTCTTGATTTCTCAGGAAAGACTTTCTGTCTAAGGAGAAATGGAAGGAGCGTCCTTCCCAGCCTTTGAGGCCAGTGCATTTGAAAAGAAAAAGTCTCAAGAGCCAAAGGGAGGACAAAGAATTATATTTACCTTTATTTTAATCCCAGCTTCTTCATTTAACGAATCACCTAGATTTCAGAGCCTCAGTGTCCTCATCTGCGATTTCATATAATTACAATTCTGTACCCATGCTGTGACTTTTCAACATGATAAACTTCCATTCTATCATCCATAGGGTCTCTATGGGTCAGAGCCAACTCGATGGTGCCTAATGACACCGAACAATGCCATTTTCCAATCTTATGCCATTTTCCAATCTTATCAGATCTTCTTACCTTTCTTAATGTTGGAAGAGAAACATGAGGAAAATCCACGGTAATCATAACTTCAATATCACCACATTTCTTTCTTAAACTGTTTTATTCTTTTGCTCTTTGGGACTGGATCCACTCATATAGTTACCTCCTGGTTCTAAGTTCAGAAGTAAAGATAAAATCTCCTATGATCAGATTTACTGTTGATAATTCCTTAATAAGGTGTAGCGCTGGAGCAGCCTTTCTATCAATCCCATAGAGGCAATTTTCCATCCAGTATTTAGTATTCTTAAGAATAAGACAACTTATTCTTCAATAAGCCCAGAAAATTGCTTGATTTTCAGTTTCATGTTGTCCTCATAAATATACTATACATAATTAGATCCATATTCAGCTCAATAACCTGAAGAAAAGTCCAAATACATACTAAGTGGAATAATCAGCAGAAAGGTAGACTTGCATTATCATTTTTATAGGCAATATAATATAATTACATTTGCACATGTGTAAGTTAAATGTAAGTGTGATGATAGGCAGGGTCCTCAAACTACAACCCGCCGGCCACATGTGGCCCACCGAGGACATTTATTTGACCCATCAGGCATTTTTGCCACCATTGCCGGTCCTGATTAGCGGTCAACTCATCCTGGGCGTGCAGTGAATTTGTTCATAATTTATTTTAGCTATAGTCCAGCCCTCCAACAGTCTGAGGAACAGCAAGCTGACCCCCTGTTTAAAAAGTTTGAGGACCCATGTTTAGTGTTTGCTTCGCTTCGATAATGAACCTCATAGTCGGCCACTTATGAAGTCTGATTTCTCCAATTAGTAAAGTAAAAAATAATCAAAAGCACAGCTATTTTTAAAGAAACTCTTATAAATCTTTGGTCAGAAGGCACAGCCAAACCAGACAACTCTGGTATGTCTATAGTCAATGAGTACTTGTCATTGTACTTCTTTTTGACAGATTTGCTCTCATTCTTTATCTCTCCATGCTCCACTGTGAACATCTCAACCTTATTTTACTTATTTCATAAAAAAGTGTAGATCAGGAAGATGACTCTTGGCTGCATGCAAGACTTTTGTTTTAAACCCAGACTTTTATTTTAAAGTTGAAAATCATAATCTCTCCAATCAGTTATAAGGCATGGGCTTGACTTTCCTGCTGTTCCTGTTCCTTCTTTTCAACTCATCACCAGTCCATTCCTGACTCTTTACAGGTGCAAGAAAGATGATTCTAAGCCAATGACAATCAAGGGTGGATCACATGTAATTTAAAAATATTAACTCCATTCTAAGAATATACATATAACATTCTGGCACATGGTGTCTGAAATTAATCTAGATGCATTGTGCTGTGATACAAAAGGCATTGTCGATAATTTTCTGAAGTGGAAAAAATAGGTCATCTTTAAATTGCTAAACTCTATTTTAAATATAAATATCTAAAATGGAAAGTATCGTTGTGCTCACTAATTTTATGTGTTAACTTGGCTAGGTAATGATTTTTGATGTTGTGTCCAGCCAGTGGACTGGTTGTTGTTCTCTATGGTACTGTCATATAATTGCCATCTAAGAAATGATGTGATGTGATGAAACCCATCCATTAGGAGACACATTTCCTTTGAGATGTGATCTGCCCCCAGGATAGAGGTGGTTATTCGGGGAGAGCTCACTTTATCTGTCTACCTTACATTTTTCTTGTCACTTGAGCTCTGTACCATGTGATCTGCTCTCTGACTAGATCTGACATTTAAGATTCCCCAGGTTCCTCATGCAACCCCATGAGCCAGTCCAAGTTTCCAATCTGCCACAAGACCTACAGGTCTCAGACTTGCCAAACCCCCACTACTGCATCTCTATTTCCTGAAAGTAAATTTGTCTGTATATAAAATGCCCATATACCCCACTGCCTTTGTTCATCTAGAGAGAATCCAACTGAGACAATATTTTCAATAAAATTAAAATGTAGGGATAAAGTTGATCTGAAGGTGTATTATAAATGTTTCATAAAGAAAGAGCTCCTAGGCTCTTATTGAAATTTTACCTTTAATTATTAAAGTCACATTTAATCTTCTGAAAAGACCTTCTACTCTTCCAAACATAATTAATTTTTGTCTCCTGTGTTCCTCTGATATGTGTTCATGCCTATGTGCTGACACTTAGCATGTGATGGCCTAACCTTTGGATTTATACCCACATTTTCTCTAGTAGGTGGTAAAACTTCTTACTTAGCTTTATATCCCTGATGGGGAGATACATTTCATTTTCTGCAGATAACAGGGGCTTGATAAATATCTGTTGATTTTTTTGTATATTCTGTTTAAAATACTGGAGCAGATGAGACTACCTGGCCTCTTCCACTCCTGGTCTATCTAGCAAACCTCAGCAAACTATGACCATCATTGCTTCCTATTTCTAATACCTCCTCAGCATAGCTTCCTACAGTTACTTGCATTTCCTGTTAGCTGCGACTCCAATAACCAGCTCTTCATCGGTTGACTGATTTCACTTGAGTCACTTCCCTTTTCATTGAGATGTGAGCGATCATTTTACAACCCACAAGTGCCCAGCCCATAATTTTAGGGCAGTCTTTGACCATGCTAACAGAAAACATGGATAAATATATTCTCTCTCATGGGGTGTCCAGAGACCTGAGATGTCATTCATGTGACTTTGCACAGGATAACCCAGTGAAAGGAAGCAGTCTAAATTAGTACTGCAACCTCAACAACACAGTCTTTGATTGGCTGTCCGGTAAACATTAGACTAATGGTAAGGTTGTGGTTCGAACCCCCTAGCCATGTCAAAGGAGCAAGATGAGGCTATCTGCTCCTGAAGAGCTACAACTTCATATATCTTACATAGCGTCACAATGAGTTGAAATTGAGTCAATAATAATGTGTTTTATTTGGTTTTCTTCCCTACTTCCACTCCTACCTTAATAATAATAATAATAATAAACAGTAGCAATAATAATAAACAGTAACAACAACAATAATAATAATAAAATAGCACATAACATGATCACATTCCGTTCTGCTATCTGGAGCTCTCAGGCTATGTCACCTGCCCAACTCACAGCCCTGCCACAGGATGCAGCCCTGACTCCACAGGTGACTGAAGCAGATCATCCTCTCCACTTTTCAGAGCTGGTTGGACAGGTGTGAGCACCTAACACAAGTGCTGTCAATTCACAGCCCCGACTCTAGGGCTGGCTTGAAAAGCTGAACTGAGCAAATTCAATTTCTCTCTAGGCAACTGGGAAATTGAAAAATGAGAGGAGCAGCTAGTTAGCAGCAGATTATGATGTAAACAGAGAAGTCAGCGGGACGGCATTGATGGCCTAATTGCTCATCTCAATCAAAGTGGTGTGGGAAATGGAAGTGTTCATCCATTTGTGTTCATTCGTTTGTCAGTGTTACCCTAGCAACTGATAGCACTGCTTACTATGATGTTCTCCGGGGACAATACAATGGGAGCACGTATCCTTGACTTAATTCAGGGCCACAGGTACCTATAAGTACCTCTTCCTTTTATTGTTTTCCTGGTTGAAGTTCCTCCCCTGTAACCCTTTGCCCGAGAAGACATGCAGAATGCAACTCAAAGGGGTCAAAGAATGGTCTGCATTGACCAGACGCACAATTGGAAGGCACTCTGTCCAAGGTGGCATTTGATTACTCTAGTTCCGTATTGACTTGGGTATTGTAAATCATTTTTACAATGCAGAGATGTGACAAGGAAGTGGATGTGACACAGGGTCGCTCAGGATCATCAGTCTTGGGCAGCTTTACTATGCGCCAGAAGGATTTTTTAAAAAGGAAAGCTGTCCTCTCTGGTTAATACCAAGCAAGGAGTTAATGGGGTTTAAAATGGCGTCTTGCACCAACAGGTTGGAAACCATTTGTCTGTCAAGGATGCAGAGTATGCGGTGCTAAGAAGTCACATTGTGCTCAAACAATGCTGGGTAGCCCGTGCAGGGGGCCTTTAATGTGTTATTCCACAATTGCAAAAGTTCCACTCAGTGAAATATAATCGCCAAGCAAAGATCTTTTTTTCATGTGTCATCCCACCTATCCTGCCATCAAAGTCGACTGGGACACATGTTTCTGAAATATTATTCATAAAAATCCTTCAACTGTAACAAAAAAATTAAAACATTGAATGGTTCAATATCCATTCCATTAGAAAAATACATGCATGTGGCTACATATAGAATATTATAAACAAAAATTTCAGTGAAGAAAAGGTAAGCAGTTCTGTTTCCAGTCCTAGAATCCCTGAATGGTGGAAAGAGTTAGAGACTTAGGTATTAATCAAGAGGTTGGCAGTACAAATCCATTCAGAGGGAATTTAGAAAAAGGCTTGGCCATCTGGGTCCCCAAAACAATAGTACTGGAAACTCTGTGCAGCACAGTTATTCTGACACACATTGATTGTTATGTGTCACAACAACTGTTTGGTCCCTAATCCCTCCCCTGCAGTCACAGAAAAGAGTCCCCTAGAATTTCCGTAATCCCAGCAGCATTAGCATCCTTCCAATCCATTTTCATTCTATTCTCAGTAAACCTCATAGTAAATCTCACTCCCATCTCTCTCAACTGATTCATCTTCACAAGCTTCTGGAAGATCTCTATCCCTCTTCATCGTTTTTGTCCCTATGTCCCTGAGTGGTTTAAGATTAAGCGACTAATGAGTTTGCCTACTTATTGAAACATTGATGATTGAGATCCACCAGAAGATCCTCATAAGAAAGGTCTAATTGACCTACTTTTGAAAATTCAGCCATCGACGGCTCCATGGCCTACTTGTAATCTGCTACATATGGGGACACCAGGAATCGTAATGGGCTTGACAATACCTAGTAATCAACTGGCCAGTCCCCTCACTCTTAGACATGCTTTTCTCTGTCATCATTCCCCTTCTTACTATGATTCCTCAGTCCCTCTGATTGTCCTTGTCCAGCAGCCAAGGTCAATAATTACAATAAACATTTGTGCACTAATCTTTCCTAATACACATGCATGAATTCATACAAATATAGCTACCATTTCCAACAGTCACCAAACACACAGGCTTCGCAATTCTTGTTCCTTAGGTACCAGACACAGCAAGATAGTATCATATCTAACTGCAACTGGACCTTTAACACAATTAAATTCAAAGCCATTTTTGTCTTGCACCCTAGGATTTTGTTCATATCATATCCACAGTCTCTCTTCTATGTCTCACTCATGTGACACAGAATTGTCACATGACCGTGTAGCCTTTCCCCTTCTGTGATGATTTTCTTACAGTTCCCAAGTGAAGAATTGTATCACTCATGATTCTGTCCTTTGCCTATGATATTCATGACCATTGTACACCATCATGTGACTAGTTTATTTAGTTTTCTTGCCTCCTCCTCTCACAAGAGCATTATACATGCCTAAACATATATAGATCTAATAGAAGAAAGGACTAAAGGCCTTCCTCACAAGATTCATGTCCTAGATGCAAGTCAGAGGATTAATAAATTTTACCTTTTGGCAGAAGGTGACATCAAGTGTGTTTCTCCTTCCCTAGAAATCCAACATTATTAATTTCAGCTTCATTTTTCATGCCAGTTTTTTCACTAACACTGCACTCTCAAGCTGTCTTTTTTAAAACACTATTTATGAACTTATAATGTGAAGCACAGTATTTGACCCCATATTTCATTCATAAAACTACTAAAATGCCTAAAGGAACAAAAACAAGTTTAGAGAATAAAAATGTGCGTTGAATATTGTGGAAACCTCCCAAAAGGAAAGAAATTTTGAGCAATTTCCATGAAATATAGTGTGTGTTAAGTCAGATTAGAGAAATTCTGACCACAGTTCAGACCAAGGAAAAGAAAGAGGAAACTGATGCAGGGGTAGGGGTGAGAGAAGAACAATCAGAAAGCACTAATGAAGGTAATAGAAATAATTTTAAATTATGCAGTTAATCATAATATTCATATAGTAGACTAAACTCAGTATTTAAAAAATAGAGATATTAAGATTAGGTACTTACTTAAATTCAATCACAATAGACCAACTTAAACAATAAGTAAAGAAGA
Source organism: Nesogale talazaci (assembly GCA_004026705.1). NCBI lineage: Eukaryota > Metazoa > Chordata > Mammalia > Afrosoricida > Tenrecidae > Nesogale > Nesogale talazaci. Next base: position 65,637 of record PVJH01004153.1, read on the forward strand.
TGGAAGCTGTATTAGGGGAAAAAAACCTAAAGGATGCTGGAGGAGTTACATTAAGATAATTTTTAAAATGGCCTTTCAGATAAAAGTATGAGGGAGAATAGATAATATCTAAAGATCCAAAGTACAAGTCGCCAACAAAAATATAGTGATTATATATTTATATGTAATATGCGCATAAGAGGATTCCAAATTACATGATGAAAACCGTTCATGGAACTACAGAGAGAAATTGAGAAAGTATCATATTCATATAGGATTGAAATACCCCTCAGTTGCATTTAATTATTGAAAGTAAAGCAGGGAAAGAAATATGTAAAACTATAGTATATTTTGAACTATCAAGCTTGAGATACAGATATCATTACTGATATCAAGTGGATCTTAGAGCTGAGAATACCAAGAAAATGATTCCCTATATTTAATTGACTATACATTGTATTCTAGCCACAAAAATGGCTAACACATTGCCAAGAACTGAGATGTGAGAATATTGTATTGTGCTCATACATAGACCAAGAGGCAGTTTTGCAAACAGAACAAGGGGGTGCTGTGTAGTTTAGAACTAGAAAAGGTGTGTGTCAGGGTTGGGTCATGCATCATACTTAGCCAATTTGCTGCTGAGTGAAGGACATGAGGAGCTGGGCTCTAAAGATGAAGGAGGTATCATCAGCATTGGAAAAAGACTCATTAACAACCTGAAGTGTGTGCCTGATACAACTTTGCTTACTGAAAATAAAGATGATTTGAAGCATCTGCTGATAAAAATCAAAGACTGCTGTTGTTAGGTTTTGACCCAATTCTAGGCACAACAGAACAAAGCACTGCCCAGTTGTACACTCTCCTCACCCCTGGTCCGAAGCCTGAGCAACCTCTTTGCAACCTCGTTGCAACCTCTGTGTCAATCCATCTCAGGGAGGTCCTTCCTCTCATTGGTTGCCCCTCAACTTGAACAAGCATCATGTCCTTCCCCAAAGATCATAATCATATGTACTTGATATATGTGCGTATGCATAAGCATATATGTAATGTATTTACAAGCACATATGTATATCATGCATATATGTACAAATAAATAGAGGAGAGAGATAAATTAAGAAACCTCTGTCTTTCGTTGTCACTGACTTAATTCCTACTCAGATTCTATTTCCTTTTCAAATATACTTGGTAAATTTATCAAAACTGAATACATAAGTCATATATATAATCAAATGACACATTGCATTGACTTCTTTAAAGTATTAAAGAACAGATGTGTCACTTTGAAGATTAATGGGTACCTAACCCAAGCCATGGTATTTTCAATTGTTTCAGATCATGTAACAGCTGAACAATAAATAAGGAGACCAGAGAACAATTGGTGCTTTTGAATTATAGAAATTTATGAGAAATATTGAGTATAACACATACTGCCAACAAACAAACAAACAAAAAAACTTGTCTTGGAAGCATTGCAGCCAGAATGCATGTTAGAAATGAGGATGGTAGGGCCTCATTCATATACTCTGAACATGCTACCAGGAGAGACCAGTCCCTGAGGATGGAACCTATGCTTGGCAAAGTCAAGATCTAGCAAATAAATAAATAAATAAAGAGGAACACCCTCAATGAGATGGACTGAAAGAGTTTCTACAAAATTCATTCCATTCTATAGTTCACAGCATGGCGAGGCATCATAGCTAACTCAATGGTACCAGACAACAATGACATATGCACTCACGCATGCACACACACACACGTCATGGATTTTTTTAAAGATCTGTTATGTCTTTGTATCAATGCTATGAAATCAGAAATCATTGTATCATTATCAAGTAAATATGTTTTAAACTTTTTAAAATCATTTTATTGGGGGCTCGTACATCGTTTTTCACAACATATAAATACATATGCTGTGCCAAACTTCTTATTAAAATGTTCTAACATACAAGAGTGTAAGGAGTAATACATGAAATGTTCTTGTACCTTTCAGCTATCTTCCACAACTACACAACTCAGAGTCAGTCTGTCATAAGCTACACACCCACTCCCCTGTGGATAATTCACAAGCAAATCGATTGATACTTTATCTGTAATTCTGCCATCGCGGGATTCCCTTGGATAACAATTTAAAAATACATAACGACAATACCATTGCTGTTGTTGTTGTTAGGTGCCATTGAGTGGGTGCCATTCCCACTCAATCCCACGCACCACAGAAGGAAACACAGCCCAGGCCTGTGCCAATCTCCCAATTATGCTGATGACTGAGCTCGCTGTTGCAGCCACTGCATCAGTCTATCTTCTGCATGGCCTTACTCTCTTTGTCTGCCCCTCTACTTTACTAAACATAATGCCTTCTCCAGGGACTAGTCTCTTCTCACAACCTGTCCAAAGTATGCATAATGAAGTCTTGCCACCTTTACCTCTAAAGAGCACTCTAGCCATACTTCTTCCCAAACAGATTGATTTGTCCTTTTAGCAGTTCATAGACTTTTCAATATTGTTTCACAGCACTACCATTCAAATGCGTCGGTTTTTCTTTGGTCTTCCTTATCCAATTTCCAACTTTTGTATGCATATGAAGCAGTAGAATCTACTGTGACTTGGCTTAGATAGTCAAAGCCCCTAACACACATCCCCATCCTTTAAACATACTTCAAAGAGGTCTTGTGAAGCAGATTTACCTATTCTGTCAATGTTAAAACTTTCCTTGCCATCTAAATTGTTTGAATCTTATTCAAATCAAGATTCAAAAAGGATCATACTTGGTAATAGATAGATATTACCTATGATCTCCTATGGAGATAGAATAGATCTCCTATGGAGATATGTTGTTAATATGCCCTATCACGGGAATTTTAAAATCATGTTCCCAAATAGCTCATGAGTCATAGAACAAATAAAACAGAACGATGGGGATACTTCTTATTGAACAAAAAGGAATATATCAGTAAAACAAAACTTACACTCATCAGAAGCAATAATTTTTGGAAAAATGCATACTTTGGTGCTTGTATTAAAAGAACAATGGTAATAATAAGTGATTTAGGAGGGAGAAATATAACATAAGATAAACAAAAAGACAAAAGCAAAAATGGAAGATAAAGGGGAAACCAATTTCAGGGATCTACATATAACCTCCTTTCTGGAGTACAGACAAAAAGGAAGTGAGCAAAGGGACACCTCTGACAATGTACAATATGAAAAAGTAATAACAATTTGTAAATTATTAAGAATTCATGGGGGAGAGGGCTAGGGGATGGAGGGGAAATATGGGGAGCTGGTACTGGGGGCCTAGGTGGAGGGAGGATGTTTTGAGAGTGATGATGGCAACAAGTGTGCAAATGTGATCTGCATACAATTGACATATGTAATGAACATGATGGGAGTTGTATAAGATCCCAATAAAATGATTTATAAAAAAGGAGGGGAAAGAGGAGCTTATACTAAGGACTCAAGTAGAAAATATTTGCTTGATACAAATGATGTTCAAATGTAATAAGAGCTCCCAATAAAATCATTTTAAAAATGTAAAATCAAAATTACTTAAAGAGAAAATTAAAATATAATAGTTTGATTATTGTAACCTGGAACTACTCCAATTTTTTGTCACTTATCCTCATAATAGGTATATCCTATCTTCACACTTATTAAATTTTATCATGATCATGACCAATGTCATGTTCCCAATTCTAACAAATTTGGATAGATCAAAGGGTGCACATTGGTATAGATAGGAATTAGAAACACAGGGAATACAGGACAGATAAACACCTCAGGACCAGTAGTGAGAGTGGTGATACAGGGAGGGTGGAGGGAAGGTGGTGTAGAAAGGGGGACCTGATCACAAGAACCTGCATATAACCCATCTCCCTGGGGAATGGACAGCTGAAAAGTGGGTAAAGGGAGACGTTGGACAGTGTAAGACATGATAAAATAATAATAATTTATAAATTATCAAGGGTTCATAAGGTGGATGTGTGTGTGGAGGGGGGGGAGGGAATGAGAAACTGGTAGCAAGGGCCTCGAGTAGAAAGAAAATGTTTGGAGAATGATGATGGCAACCACTGTACAAATGTACTTGACACAATGTATGGATGTATGGATTGTGATAAGAGTTGAACAAACCCCCAATAAAATGATTTTTATAAAATGAGTTACAGTCTCAGAAACCCAGTGAAGCGGTTCAATCCTCGACGAGAAGGTTGTTCTGAGTCCGGATTGACTCAAGGGCAGTGGCTGTCAAAGATGGAAGAAGGGATTGCTTTGTCAGTTATAGATCTCGTCTTCAGTGGACTTCCAGTTTCTGTCATGGACCTTTTAGAGAATTCTTAAAGCCCTGAGCCCAAATCAGCTCTGTGTCAGTAGGTTTGTTTCTGGTAGATGGAATAAATATAAAATTTAGATTCTTGGGTGAAAACAGCAGATCCCAGAAAACACATTCTAAAACTTTCTTTTTCTATAACCACTTACAAAAGGGAAACATTTCTCTAATGTAAGATGCCTAAACACCCTAATGCAAAGGCCATGCAGAGAGACCCAGTACAAATGGCATGGGTGAAAGACACAGAGCTGAGGTAGACCTCCAGCTCTTCTCACCAGAGAACAAGAACATGTGACAGGTATCGTGGCTCTCCTTGCAAATCCTACCACCAGTGGAATGCCATCAAGCAAATGCAGTTGATACTATGTGGAGTACAAACATCACTCAGTCAAGCTCTATCAGAATTCCTGGGTCACAAAATCATAAGGTTTTTGTTGTTTTAAGCAAACAAAACAAGCAAACTGGAGTAGTTTGTCTCATAAGAATAGATAACCAAAGCAGTAAAGAAAGCCAAAAATTGCCTCTTTAAAAAGATTAATAAAATATGTTTTGGGGGGAGCATGAAAGGAGGGGGGAAATGAGGCGCTTATGCCAAGGGCTTAAATAGAGAGCAAATGTTATGAGAATGATGAGGGTAACAGATGTACAAATGTGCTTGACACACAATGGATTTATGTATGTATTGTGATAAGAGTTGTATGAGCCCCCAATAAAAGGATTTATTTTTAAAAAATGTGTTTCTAATCTCCAGTGATATTTATCAAGATAAATAAATAAAAAGCAAAGAAAGCATATTAAGAATGAATATATTGAAGGAAAGGAAGGAACAAATGACACATCAAAATGATAAGCGGAAATTGAGAAAAAGGCAGTTCCATCAAGGATCAGCTAAATCCAATCTGCATAGTAGATCATTCTAATGATTACCAGTAATAGAAAAAGAGAAAACTCTCCATACTCATTCTTTAGGCAAATATAATCTTTGATAGCTAAAATAGGAATGATATGGAAAAGAAAAATCTCCCCTGAACAATGAGGATAGAGCAATCCTAAATAAAATATCATGCAGTTGAATACAGCAAGGATAATATCATGACTATGTTGGTCTTATGCCAATAGTGCAAATGGTTTGTCATTAGAAAGCCTATTTATATAATTCAGTCCATTAACAGTTCAAGAATAGACATCACAAAGTCATCTTGATAAATCTTAAAGAGCATTTGATAAAATTAACCTACCCAATGGGCTAAGTAAATGGCTATAGGTAAAGAAATTGTTATACAATCTATGAAAGAAATATTACATTAAAAATAGAATAAATGTGAACTGAGGCACTGTGGACTAAGTACTAGGTTGCTTTTAAGGTTCCAACCTATCAGCTGCTCCACAGTACAACAATCAGGTCCTATGTTCCTATAAACATTTAAAGCCTCAGAAACCTTAAGGAGCAGTTCTATTCTGTCCTATAGGGTGGCTAGGAATCAAAATCAACTCTATGTCAGTAGGTTTGTTTCTGATAGATGACATAAATATAAAATTTAGATTCTTGTATGAAAACAGCAGACCACAGAAAACACATTCTAAAATTTTCTTTTTCTATAACCACTTATAAAAGGGAAACATTTTTTTGTGATTCTCTTCCTAACAGTGTTATGAGTATGATATTAAATGCTTGGCATTAATTAAATGAATAAATAAAACAATTTGATGTGACACTACAGTCAAAATAAATAAATATGGATAGATCTATGAGAAAAGTGGGAGAAAATAAACATGGGGAAAATTCAAATGTAGTTTAACCGTATTTCTCTTCTTGAGTCAAAACAAATACCAAGGAAACAAAATTAACTAAATGTAAAGAATAGCAACCATATGAAAAAAATAGGAGACAAGACAACATGGGTGCAGGAACAAATGTGAAGAAAGTGGATGGTGCCAGGCTATCAAAAGGTGTCGAAGGCTTGAAGTTAAACAAGGAGCCATCTAGCAGGGAAACAAATAAGCCCACATAGAAGAGCACACCAGTTGGTATGATCATAAGGTGTCAACCGGGAGCAGGTATTAGGTATCAAAAGATCCAAAACAAACAATTATATCAATGTGAAAGATAGGGGGTGGAGTGGAGATCCAAAATCTATCTGTAGATGATTGAATGTATTCCCACAGAGACGTTATAAGGAAGGAATGATTCAACAGGGTGTAATACAGCACCAATGGAGCATACATAATTCCTCCAGTTCTTGAATGCTTCCCCAACACCCCCAGACACACTACCATGATTCAGTTCTACCTTAAAATTCCAGCTAGACTGGAGTGCACACATTGGTACAGAAAAGACCTCTCACCCCTCAAGAACAGTAGCAGAAGGAGTGATATCATGAGGGTAGGAGGAGAATTGGGGGTGGGAGGAGAAAGAGGGAACCCATCACAAAGTTGGATATATAGATATAGCCACCCCCCAGGGGATGAATAACAGAAATGTGGGCAAAGGGAGGCAATAGATAGTGAAAAACACAAAATAACAATAATATAATTGATCAAGGATCCATGAGGGTGGGGGTGGGGTAGCAGAAGAGGATCTGATACCAAAGGTTCAAGTAGAATGAAATTGCTTTGAAAATGTTGATGACAACATATGTGTAAGTGTTCTCAATACTATTGAATGATAGACTTTTAAAGATTTATGAGTCCCCAATAAAATAACTAATTAAAAAAAGTTGATTTAAAAAACTTGTATCTAATTATATTTCAAAATATATGAAAAATAATGGACAAATATTATCCACCATTTATTATGCTAATTTTCTAGTATGTATCAATTATGACTTTAATATAAAAGCAAAACACAATTGATCAAAGGCTATTTTAGTCAATAAAAAGGGGAATTTTGAATGTTAAATGCAAACATGAGAAGTCGCTCAACATCACAAACCATATGTAAACAACACAAACTTATAAAGATACTATTTGTGTCATCTAGTGGATTTCAATGATCAGAAAATTATGTTAATATCTAGCAGTTCTGTCAGTGGAAGAAATAGGTCCCTTTCCTGTTTTGTTATCAATTGGTGTAATTCTAGGAATCAGCTTGACAGATGTCTGAAAACCGCTAAGACACTAGATAACACTTTGAACTAACAATTCCACTTCTAGGAGTTTACAACCAGAGAGCAAAGGAGTATATGTAAATTAGACTTTGATAAATCTGGAAAAATTGTGTTATTAAATAAAATTATACATAAATAGGTGCTCAGGTATATACCAAAATCACTTATACAGCTATTAGTAGATGATAGAATGTGTGTATGTGTGTGCAAATACTAGGGTTTACATAAGGTCTAAATATTTTTTAAATAGTTTATATTTGTTTATGCAATGGAATTTTATATAACTTAAATTCTGGTAAATTTCTGATTATTATAAAAATAACAAAATATTTTAATAGGAAACTATTTTATATGTCAATATGCTTTCATTATTCTAAAATTAAAGTTTGAGCCTAAATATAAGCATAAATATTTTTTCTAAGAGGATATTTAGATGGAAACTACAGATTTTTTCTGGATCATAGGACTGTGATATTAACTATTTTTGCTCACCTATTCCTCCTATTGCTTTAATAATAAATACAGAATTATTTATCAGCAAGCAATCTGAGAGCAAACGGAAATGGATAAATACCAGTTTAAGTACCACCAACACCAAGAAATGTTCTTTGTCTAAAATAAATTTATGGTCCTGTCTCTGATTATATTCCTCCTGAAAGTTCCCTCAGCTGTTAAAAGCATTAACATGCCCATTGGTTTTACCTTCTGGATTTTACTTTCACATTTCAAAGTAACATCACCACACCCAACTTTGATACATGTTCTTATGCTACTTTTGAATATTATGAAATACAACACATGTGCATTTTTACTTAAAAATCATTTTATTGGGGCTCACACAGCTCTTCTCACAACACATGTGCATTTCAGAGCATTGAGTGACTTCAAATGAACAAGTGTCAAAAGCTCAGTTTTGTTTAAAGTCATAAGCATAGCTTCATGAACAGATTTTGAGAGACTAAATTGTGAGAATGAGAGAGGTGGATGACTCTGGCTTGGAGCCATGAGAAAGGATGAGGAGAGTCGAACATGTAGAATAAGTACTTTCTTGAGGTCTGTACTCTTTGACCAACTAACTTTGGTAGAGTAGCTCTAATCTATCAGACTTATGTGTGCCATGTAAATGAAAGGTAGTAATAAGTAGTGACCTCTAAGTAATGATTATTGAGTTAGTCAAAACAAAGTGAGAGGCAGATTTGAAACAAGAACCAACAGTCTGACTCACAGTCCAAGATCTGACCCCCAATAGCCTGATGTTCCCTTACATCCTCTTGGCTGTCAACAGATGTGCAGTGCCCTCTTGTTCACTATCTTCCAGTAGATGTGTAATCTTGGCTATTTCTGGGGGTTGTTGAGAAGAAATGATGGAAGGAATGAAGAGCTGTAGAGTTAGGTCAAAGCAGAGTTCCGTAGGTAAGCAAGAATGCTCTCTCTGCTTAAAATGAAGAAAGAGAAGTAAAGAAAAAGAGTGGCAACCACCCTGATCTTTTAACATCTTCTCACTCTGAATGTCCAGGTCATTTTTAGGCCAATAAAATCAATGAATATTTGTTTGGTTAAGTTCACTGAAGCACACAATGAAGTTCTCTCCCAGGGTAAAAGCAATCTACTAAAGCTGGTAGACCTGCATACCTGCAATGAAATATTATTTTACAGTTTTATCCATTCTGTAAAAATTGTCATAGCATAGTATATTCTATTTTTTAACAATGTCACAAGATTTTCAGACTCAAATGACTTCCAATGCAATATGAGGGAGATCTCAAAGCAAGACCACAACTTCTCCACCATATAGTCTTCAACAGTAATTTAATATTTGCCTAAACTTGAGAAATTGCTGATGAAGCTTACGGCATGTTAAATTTTTCTAGAAAATTTGGACTGGCTGCCACTTATGCATGGAAGTGGGGTGGGGTTCTACACTTAAGAAAATGTTCAACCTGTTACTTTAGATAGAGTAGAAACCAAAAGCAATATATTTTGCCTTCATTTTGGATATGGAAGTTTGTTAGTTTAAATATCTTCCTGTGCTTCCTAAATTTCCATATCACCATTCTGAATTGGGCTCTACATATTGAATAAGCTTTTTGGCTCCAATGGAAAGATGAAACCCCTCTGAGAAAAGAGGTTACTCACTGGGATTTTAAAAACTTTATTTTCAAGTAGTAAAGCCATTTTCCTTATTCCATTGCTTGTTTTTAGGGGTCAACATTAGCATAGTAAAATTAAACATGCATGGTTTAATGAGTTGGCATGAACATTAGAATCATAAAGCCCATAACAGATATGGATTGTCTAAGTATATTTTAAAAAACCCTTTAAATTCTGATATAAATGTAATGGTCTATTTATGTCAGCATTATTCTAATCTTAGAGCAATAAGAATTAGAACATGATAATCATCCTTTACCCATAACTGTTTTCTTTAAATGCATAACTATTTATATATGCCCCCACCCCCAAGTGTCCATTTTAGCTTGGTGTACTAGCTAGATTTTTACTACTAGGTGCTAGTAATTCCTTTATTCCAAATTATTTTTAAAGAGTTTCAGCTTTATGGAGCTACCCAGAAAATGCAGAACCTTAGCCATCCTGAGTTTTTTCTGCAATGACCATCCGAGAAACAGCTGTCTAGCTTCAAATCTCAGTTCAGACATGTAAACAGAATTACTCAAAGCAAAGCAACAAGTGAGAGGCAGGGTTAAAATAAGAACTCAGGCAATCTGACTCACAATCCTGGATTCAACCCCTCTAACTTGCTGTTTTTCTTTGTCCTCTTTGCTGTAAACCAAGATACTTGGCCTTTTGCGGGGTGTTTCTGCTGCAAATCCAGTTGCTACTGCATTATGCAATGAAGTCAGAAGCCCGGGCTTGTGACATCAATATGGGTTGCTATGGCAACTCTTTCCATAAGTATTACCGGTTCAGTCTAGGCTCAAAAAAGGGGGACTTCAGCAGAGTAGCAAAATAACTAGAACCATTCGGCCTATGTTACAATAACATCTGGTGCAGAACATGTTTTATAACTCCTTTGACAAATTCCAGTTTTAATGTCTGCATTTTTATGTTATTATTGAAAGCCATTGTTTTTTAAGATGTGATTCATTTGTTTTATAGAAATGGAAAGTTCTCCACTAGAAGAAGCCTTGCCACTGACCTTCTGGTATGATAGAGCCACGTGATTCATGTAGAATACAATCTTATTTTAGCAGAGCTAATTATTCCACACACTTTGTCATTAGTCAAATGTTAGCCAATGTCTATTACAATGATGACAATCCAATTTTCCCATTACAGAGCTTCAGAAATGATCCAACTGAATTGTGTACAGCAAAATAATTTTAGATGAGACGCTCTCCCAAGGGGTGGGTCCCATTTTAATAAAACAATAGGCAAGGCTACCTTTGAATTATATATTTCCATCCCATTTTTCTGAATACTTTTGTTAATACCTAATTTTAAAGGGTTAAATCCATCTCTTTGTACAGGAGATATACCTACGGTCTGAGTTCAGAGAGGAGGAAGCAATAATATTCTTTGTCATTTCTTTGTAGCCTGAATTTGAAATGCTTGTTTGAATAATTATAAAGTGTAAACATCTTTCCTCCACAGGTTCTCGTTTTTTCCCAATCATCCACCAACCTGAGGATCATAGTTCAATTTGACAAGCATGCTTGAGCTATAAATAGAATCACAATTCAATGGCTCTTAGGTGTGAGATGAAAAAGAATATTTCCTTCTACAAAAAAAAGTTCAAATGTGGAGTTAATAACTGTAACAATAAAAGCATTAAAAACAATAGCAAATAAAAGTTACCATTGATTGAGCACCTGCCATGTGCCAGAAACCAAACTGAAACATCTTGCAACAGTATATTTTTTATACCTTCCAAGGCACACATAGAAACCTTATGTATAATATTGTCCAGCCCTGCATCATCCACCCACCAGTCACTGTTATCTTGGAGGCAATTGTTACACCCATAGAGGGGTAGGGAGTTGTGTGATTTTACCCATTTTACAACTAGGAAAATAACCCATGAGGGATAGAAGTCACAACCTTAGTTAGGAACATGCCTGGGATTGGAACTTTGAGTTGATTCCAAAGCTTTGTAAGCTTTTAAGGACATTAAGAATATTTCCATGTTTGTGAGTAAAACTTGAAAATAACAACAGAGCCCCACCAATGAGCAAAGATGGCTTAGCATGATGTTGTGGTTAATAGGTGCCCTCAAGTCAGTTCGGATGAATCTGTCAACCCGAATTGACAACAAAACAAAACAGTGCCTGGTCCAGCACCACCCTCACAATAGTGGTTATGTTTGAGCATGACGTATTGTTGTGTCACTCTTTCTTCTTGAAGACCTTCTTCTTTTTGATCCCCTCTACTTCAACAAGCATATATCCTTCTCCAGGAACTGTTCTCCCCTAATAATATGTCCAAAGTATATGAGACAAAGTCTCACCATTCTTGCTTCTACGGAGCCTTCTGGCTGTACTCCCCCCAAGGCAGATCTGATTGTTCTTTTGATCATCTACAGTACTTTGAATATTCTTCCCTAAAACCATTATTCAATGCATTGATTGTTCTTCGGTCTTCCTTATTCAATGTCTACCTTTTAAATGCATAGAAGGCTATTAATCATGCCATGACTTGGGTCAGGCACACCTTAGTTCTCACAGTAATATCCTTGCTGCTTAGCACTTTAAAGATGTCCTGTGCAACAGAGTTACTCAGTACAATGCATCATTTGATCACCTGGCTACTGCTTCCATGAGAATTGATTGTGGAGCCAAGTAAGACATAAACCTTGACGACCTCATTCTTTTCTCTGTTTCTCGTGGTATGACCTCTTGGTCCAATTGTGAAGATTTGGGTTTTCTTCATATTGAGTTGTAATCCAAACTGAAGCCTGCAATTCTTGATCTTTATCAGCAGTTGCTTCAAGTCCTTCTCACTTTCAGCAAGCCAGGTTGTGTCATCTGCATATCATAGATGATGACTTAGCCTTCCTTCAATCCTAACACAGCATTCTTCTTCATGTAGTTCAGCTCTTCTGATTGGTTATTCAGTGTTTTAGACTAGGTTGTCTAGAGAAAAAAAAGGCAGTGACACTCGTCTATACAGTAGAAAGAACTTTATATCAAGAAGGAATTCCTTATCAAGAAGGCAGTCCAGTCTAATCCAACTCCAGTCCATAGGCAAGCTGGAACCCTCTACAGGCTCACCTGCTTGCAGGTCAGAGTGCAGAAAGGTAAAACAGGATGCAGGAAAATCACAGGCTGGGAGGTACATCGTCACAGGAATCCAAAGTCAGTAGAAACATGGCAGGGAACAAACAACACACAGTGTTAGGCAGCCGACGTGGGACCACGCCTGAAAGCAGAAACAAGAGTCCCAGCAAATAGGCAGATGGAGGGCCAGAGCAGCAGGATGGGGGAGGGGCAGAGAGAGAAATTCTGTTTCTCCTTTATAAAAAAGTCCACACCCCCAATGAAGCATCATCAGGCTTGCTTGGCTGGTTTGACTCTACTCTTCCATGACTGAAAATTGACTTATGATCTAACTACCACTCTCATGAAACAGATTGAATAAGTGTGACAAGGGCATACAACCCTACCACACACCTGGTTTTAAGCACTGTGGTATTCTCTTGTTCTATTCATATGCCTGCCTCTTGTTTGATGTACGGGTTCTGCCATGCTCCTGGAATATTCATCTCTTGAGCTAGGGACTGTCAGACTCTGTCCTCTGTCTGGCTGCTGGTGACCTGCTTTGATGTTTGCTGCTGGTGGCGGGACAGCCTGAATTGCTCTACAGAGAACTACTTGGCAGCTGTCCAGCCACCAGTGCACTACCTGTCTCACGCAAGTAAGTTGCACCAAGCTATTTGTACTGTTTTATAGATTAGTTAACTATTTATTTCTTATGTTAAATATCTTCCTATCTATATATAGAGAGAGAATTGTTAGTGTACTGGTTGTGTTTCTGTAGAGAACCCTAATATAGTATACTAAGATCTGAGGAGTGCCCAATTTGTTCCCCAAAGTAAGCACAGGGTATGTACTCCTAGACATCAAGTTTTGTTATGAAGAAATAAAAATTAAGATAGTGAATTATTAGTTCAAGAACAGACAAGTATGAATAATAAATATGTCTGAAATCATAGAACTAGACCAAGGATATATGGAGGCTTCATGTAACACAAAGCTACAGATGTAAATCATTATGGGGGAAAAGAATAAATTATTTCCCAAAAGGCAGTGGGCTAATTATTCATATGAAGAAAAATAAAACTGGTACATCTTTAACATTTTTACCAGAAAATATAGGAGACATCAGCATGAACTCGGGAAAAGGAAACATTTTTCTTATAAGATTCAAGGCAATATATGTACAAAGAGACACAGGAAAAATCCAAACACAAAAAAATTAAAGGTCTTTACATTAAGGTATAACATAAAAATCCAAGGCAAAATTAAAGAAGTTCTACAAAACAAAAACTGAAGAGAAATTAATATCCAAAATATTAATATTAAGACATTTAGTAAGAAAAACAACTAACAACATTAAAAGAAGAGGAAAACCTTTCCTCTCCTAGATAGCAGAGCATTTAATAAGTGTGAAGACGCATTCAAATTCAAATTCACTGCCACCGAGTAGATGCCAACCCACAGTGACTCCATAGGACAGAACTGTCCCCATGAGTTTCTCAAGCTGTAATTCTTTCTCCCTCAGAGCCAATGGTGATTTTGAACTGCTGACATTGTGGTTGGCAACCCAACATTCCTATAATGTGAACACAGGGCCAGGCAATAATCACTCTTCAAGAGTATCACCTTCATTAGGATTCAGGAAAATGTGGACTAACCATCTAGAATTCAACTGGAAAAAAGAAAGAAGATGCTTACCTGGCAGAGGAGAAAGCATGATCACGAAGGTGGTTTTCCCAAGGCGAGCCTTACCCATTACATTCTGGATGTGCTGACCCCTGCAATTTCCCCAAATGTGGAAATCTGACTGTATAATTTGTGATAGTGGGGGACTGCATTCACATTCTCCCCTGAAAAAAAGAAGAAAAAAAACAGATAATTTTAAGTATTGAGGAGAATGTGGAGTAATAAAAACTCTAATAGCATCCTACTCTGCAAGAGTTAAGCCTACTTATCATTTAGGACCAGTCATTGCAATCAGAATTCCTGAATATCTTGCTGTAACTCATAACAAATACATACTTCAAAGACTAAGAAAACATACTCCATGCATAGGATCAGGGTATTCTAGAAGAATATGTGCACAAGACTGAAAGAGAACAGAGGTGCCTAGCAGTGAGGGATGAAAATAAAATGCTAGATAAAGCGGAAGGGGTGTGGGCAGGCCAGACCATTCGTGGAAACGTAGGCCAGATGAAGGAATTTAAATTTTATCTTAAGGACAATGGGAAACTGTTAAAGGAATTTAACAGGAATAGACATTTTCAAATGTATATTTTTTTAAAAAAAGAAAGAAAACCACAGGAGCAGACTGTGGTAGTTACACAATTTCATATCAACTTGATAAATAAATGAAGAAGCATTGCTGTGCATCATTGACTGTGTTCTTTCTACTTACTGATCCTGACTTGTGGGAACCTGTTAAATTCTCTAATAAATCCTGCAAGTGTGAATGTTCTCTTTGAGTTCTGTGTGGCTATTGCAATGAATTACGGAACCCAGCATAGAAGTAAAGGACCTTTGGAGGAAGGGTTGGTATCAGAATAGGGTCAAAGAAAGATGGAGGTAGACGCATGTCTCATGTCTGTATCATGGCACCAGGGAAAGCAGTGCAGATCAGGTTTGGCCCTCTAAGTTGTTTTATCAACTGACAATTGGAAAGCAAAACTTGAAAGCAAAAAGAATGGCTTGGTGGTCAGCAAATGTGGCATTGGTGAGAGAAACAAAGATGGAGAGGGTATGGTAGAATTTTGAAAAACAATGATTTATTTCTTGCAAGCGCTTTTCTCCTTCTTCCCCCAACGGTGACTGTCCACGTGGATCTTAACAGTTGGAAGACAAAGGAATCAAGTCAATTGCATCTGTGAAAAGATCCAAAGGGGAAGCTTAATATCAGTAGCCAAAGCAAGACCAATGAATCAACTGTGAAAAAGACTATCAATTGCTCAGAAATATGTTTGAGTTGTAATTGAGAAGAATTGGTGCACGTTATTTATGGTTTTGCAAAAGAATATTAAATATGCCATGACCTTCCAGAAGAAAGGCTAGCTCTGTCTTGGAAGAAGTGCAGCCAAAGACTCAGTGACTGCAGCAGTGAGCTCAAGCACAGGAACAATTGTGAGGACAATGAAAGACCAAGCGGTGTTTCATTCGGTTGTGCATAAGGTTCATACAAGTTTAAATGGACACATTGGCATCTAACAACAATATTTCTATTGCTCAAAGAAAGCCCTAGGTTTCACTTTTAAAGAATTTCCATTTTATGAATTGCAACTTTATCTTAGGCTGGGTTCCCTGGAGGAGGAAAACCAGTGATGCTTGTTTACATGTATATTTAGAAAGAGCTCTGCATCACGGTAGCTCATGCAGTTATAGAAGTAAACTAGTCTAAGTCAACCCAAATCTGTGAGTCAGATGTAAGCTAAAGGCTTCTGACTTCTGAGGCTACAAGGGCTGATGAGCAGGAAGCAGGCAGATGAAGCAGGGTGACCACATTTATGAGTAATCTTCATGCAATAGACATTTTGACACATACTTTTCATGACATCCTATTTCATTATCAAAATAGTTCTATGAAATAGACTGGAAGTCCTGATGGTGTAGTGACTAAGCATTTGACTGCTAACTGAAAGCTCAGTGGTTTGAATCCACAGCTACACTCTGGGAGAAAGAAGAGACTATCTGTTTCCATGGAGATTATGGCCTTGAAAAACTGGTGGGCCTGTTCTCTTCTGTACCCCTGAGTCCATGTGAGTCAGAATCTACTCAATGGAAAAATGTCCACCCTTCACAGACTTCTGAGAGCCTGAGACTCAGAAATGTTCAATAATCTGCCCAAACAAACGATAAATGGGATTTATTATCCAGTTAGTCAAGATGGACATCCTACTTGTTAAAGTCAAGGTCAATGAAAATGTATAGTCAGGGTGCAGTATAATACCGATGAAACACAAAGTTTTCCTCTAGTTCTTTGGTGCTTCCTTCACCCAATTATCATGACCTCAAAGTTGATTAGACCAGAGCCTGAAACAGAGGGAATCCAGGATAGTTAAAACCCCTCAGGGCCAACAATGAGAGTAGAAGTACCTGTAGAATTAGGTGAGGGAGTCGGGAGAAAAGGGAAATTGATCACAAGGATCAACCTCTAACCTCCTCCAGGGGTACAAACAATGGAAAAGTGGATGTGGGATGATGGAGGAAGATGTAAGATATGAAAATAATAGTCCATGAGTTATCAAGGGTCCATGAGGGAAGGGATGTGGGGGAAGAAGGGATAAGAAATGGGGAGCTGATATCAGGGACTCAAGTGGGAATAGAATGCTTTAAAAATGATGACGGCGGCATATGCGTAAATGTGTTTGACATATTGGATGAATGTATGGATTGTGATAAGAGATGTAAGAGTCCCCAATAAAAGTATTTAATAATAACTGAGCCCTCGTGGTGTAGTGGTTGTTTGCGGGACTGCAGCCCACTGGGATGGAGGTTCAATTCCAGCAGTGGACTGCACAGGAGCAAAGGCCGGGCCTCTTACTCCCATCACCAGAGGGCAGTGATCCCCAAAAAAACAAACAAACGAACAAAAAAGTATTTAATAATAATGGTAACTGGGTAACTCTGGGTGGCGGGGTGTGGAGAGAAAAAGAGGAAAACCCTCAACACTGTGACTACAACAATGGACTAAAATACATTAAAGGTTGTGAAGATGGTACAGAACCCAACAGTGTTTCATGCCGGCTAACAACAACCAAGATAGTCTAACTCTCTTCATTAAGATGTTATAGTTAGCATTTTTTTTCCACTTAAGTTGAGAACACTATAGTATCTATTACCCCAGCTGGGATCGGGGGTGGCAAAATACCTTAGTATGTGCAGCTAGTCATGGGCCCTACAGGCAGTGGGAAGAACACCTATGGTGCCCCAAAGGCCTAGCACTGCAAATCCCTCAGTCAGTCTGTCCTGACTGTGAACCTGATTCCCGAAGCAGCATGTTGGCTGACATCTGGGAACTGATTGAGTTAGATGATGTGTTGGAATTGAAGACAATTTCCAGCAGTTTGGTCCCATTGGAGGGTTGATATTTTGCATAGAGTACCTCGCTAGCAATTTTGCCTCACTCGAGAACTGCCTAGACCACATTGAAGATAACTGTATCTATCCCATTTGACTGTTCAGGTCAGATTGAATGATACACTCACCTGCCTGGGATGAAGCGGCTGACTCAGCTGCTGGAGCAATGGGAGTTCCGAGTTGGTGAGGTTTTCCTTGTGGATTCTGAGTTCCTGGTTGAGTCATTCAAGTTTCCTTCTGTCATCATGGCACCTCTGAATACAATGATCTCTATAGAAATTCCACAAGTGAGCATCATGAGGAAAGTGGATCTGTTGGGATATAAGAAAGTGAAAAATGAAATTTAGAAGTTTCTAGATACAGATGTGTATTCTTTGTTAGATGATTCTACAAGTGTCTTAAGAAGTGATGAAGTAAATAAACTCTATGTGGATTGACTGGTGATGACAGCATGGTGAGGTTTACTCTTACGACCAGTCAGATGAAGAAAGCATGAATATTGTCTTACAGCATATTGATTTTGCCAGTCTGGAGAAGACTTGGAATTTAAAGAACCAAAGGAGCATGGAGATGTGTATCATCTATGAGTGATGAATACTTTCAAGAATGCCGGAAGATTATAGATTGCATTAACAGGTGACAGTATACACGTAAAGAGCCTGAAGTTGAGCCGACACAATATCCTCCCTGAAGGCTGCCTCCACAAAGAGCTACTTATTTTACTGACAAGATGAAAGGACTGCTTGCTTCATTTTATATCAGTAGATGCCTGAATCATACTGAGTTCTGCTGCTGCCGTTAAAGTGTAATCTTTTTGGTGCTATTTTAACCGCATCAGTTTATTTCGAGAAAGTTAAGGTGAATGTACCTGGATTAGTACATAACAGACATTAGCACCTGGCTACGTGAAAATCTCACATTATTTTTGTTTGGTTTGGGTTATGGGGGTGTTGGGGGGCAACAAGAATAATGTAATAAAATTTACACAGAAGTAAAATGACATTACCCAAAAATGTATGTACTTGACTGTTTTGTTTGCTCCCACATTATCTTGCTTTCTTGCCAATCTCATTCTCTCCTTAGATTCATCCCAAAGCAAGTTAAAGTCATCCAAGTTTAGTCTGCTGTTTGAGAAAAAAAAAAAGAATAGAAAGGAACCATGATTGCAGCATATTCTGGTGGGCATTGGCTAACTATGAGTTGCAACCTATTTGTTGTCACCATATAACAATAACAACAGAGGCTATATGGCATTGAATTAGGGAAAAACAAAAACGACAAAAGCCTTTCTGGTACCTGCAAGTCATCTGATACCAACGCTAGCCTGCTTGTGCAGAAGGCATTTCCCACTTTCTTCCAGGTACAGCATGATTTTTTTGTTTTTATTTTTTTAGGGGGGATTTGGGAAGGCATCACTGCCCTCTGGTGGTTGTGGGAGCTACCCAGCTCTGCTCCTGAGACTCACCACTGGATTTGAACCGCCAGTCCCGCACTCAACCACTTATGCCACCGGAGCACAGCCCCAAGGTATAGCACGTTTATAAAGCCTTGCTTCCAGATGAAAATGAGTACAGGCAGATTAAACTTCCAGCTGTGAATGCATGAGTTCAGAAGGAACATTTGCAAAAGAAATTTCACATTGAAATTTTATTTTGCATCTATATGTTGGTATCAGATACTAAAAGAAAGATAATAGTCTTTCTGGGGAGAACGCTTTTACTTCTGCCAGAAACATGACTCCAGATCCATAAGTGATCCATTCATTTGTGAGGAGGTGGGAAATTTAGATAACCAAGACCTTCTAGATACTCAGAATGAATTGCTTGGCTATAGTTGCAGAGGTTAGATTCACAGGAGACAGTCTCAAATATCAAGAATGTGATTTATTTTTGCAGCAATCAATAATTCATCCAATGGCTAGTTTTAAAGAACATAATGGGCATCACGGTGGATAAATCTTCTTCAAGGTTTAGTGGGAGGGGGTGGGGAATGAAACTTAACATGAATCACCTTTGAGATCTGTGTTAATAGCCATGTCTCCCAAATATAATGAGCTAAGATGGAAGTGTTTAATACAATCTTGAGTAAATAATGTACTAAAATGTATTAATACTGAATATATTTCTCTGTTTTCTTTTTTTTTTAATGTTGCTGAATATATTTCTTAACAGTATTCTTTCAAAGGGGAAAGTAATGAACAAGCATGACCCTCTACACTGACTTTTTCTCAACAGGCAACTCCAAGGATGTTCAGTCAGTAGGATGCTCCTTATTGGGTACCCTCGGGGATCAGAGCACAGCATGTAACACAACCAAGTAGAGAAAACTGCTGCTGGGTGCCATCTGCTTTCCCTTCCTTATTATTGTTCACCTTCCTCCTAGTCTTCTTCCTCTCCTTTTTCAGTATCTTCACTGCAGCCCAGTCGATTTCAACTCAAAGCCAGCCAACTCCCCCTGTAGGTTTCTGAGACTGTAACTCTATGGGAGTAGGAAGCCTCAGTTCTCTCCTAAGGAACAACTGGTGGTTTTGAACTAGTGACATTGGGGTTAGAAATCCAACGGTGTAAACACTCTGCCAACAGTAAAACAGCTATGAAAGTAACACATGTTTGGGACTGTAAACAAACAAACAAACAAAAACCTCTGGGTTTTTGTGCACAGAGCTCTCAAAGTTATAATTTGAAGTGTGAAAAAACATTGTGAGAGCAGTCACTTTGTTTCTCATTTCCTTAGTTCTGAGTATGAATCGAACAGTATAGCATATTAACCAGACACAGGTTCAGAGCCAAATTGTCCTTTAACTGAACTCTGAAGATTCTTCTGCTTAGCTTTATATAACTGGAAGAGCAGTGCTTAACCTTTCTATGTCGCTTCACCTGCCAACTAACATTGACAATTTTACCCACATTGTGTGATTGGTCTGGTGATCAAAAGTGATCATTTCTGAAGAATATACAGGATGGGACCCGCCCCCTAGTGTTAATCACCTTAACTTCCACCCATAGCCACCGAGAGCATAGGTGTGCAGAGCATAGCTACTCAGGTTTTTTTGAGTATTTTTGTTTGGTTTCTTTCGTTGTGAATTGGGTGAAAGTTTACAGAGAAGATCAGTTTTCTGGTCAGCAATTATTACACATTTTGCTTCACACCATTGATTGAAATCCACACAATGCAACAGCATTCTCTTACCCCTTTCCTGAGTTTTCTATTTCCATTTTTCTTTCTTTCATCATCCTTCAGAATTTGTCCTTGACAAATGTTACTCTTCTGATAGCAAATGTTTGATTATTCTAAGATGTGCATACCTCCGTATTTTTATGTGTCCCTGTAGATAGCTGTCTTTTATTTGTCTGAAAATTGAGCAAATGGGGAGAGCAACTTTCCAAACATGACAGGTGGCTGAGGGGCATCGCCTCAGGGGTTTACTGGCCAGTAAGCCTGATTGCTTTTATAATTTTTAGATTCATTCCACATTTCTCTCTCACTCTCTCCAGGACATTCTCATGTGACCAGAAAAATTAAAGGGTGCCTGGCTACCTCTAGCAATGTTTTAAAGACTAATCTTTTGGAAATAAATTACCAGGCCTGATTTCTGAGGTGTTTCTTGGTGTATTTAAAACACCAGCCTTTTATTTGTAGTTCAATGATTACCCATCTGCACTACTCAGGGTCCCCTTTAATAAGTGTAACAGTAATTATGTTTTAAAAGATAGAGGCACGGACTATAGGCTATTCTGAAACTGTGGAATTGGTTAAAAATTGGTTTCTGAGAATTCGTGTAGGAGGGAGGCAGATTAATCACAGGATTTGGGAGGAGGGTAGGCACTATCCTAAGTAACACTATAGTGATGGGTAGATCACGCTATACAGATAAGGGTCTACCACAGAACCTTACTATATGAAGAATAAACCTTTCTCTTTGAAAATGTCTTTAAACAGAAGAAGGTTAGAGTGGTAGTTACATAATTTCATATCAACTTGAAAACTAAGTGTAGGGGTGGAGTCTAGCTTGTCATCAGTGTAACCTGATGATGCCTCCTTGTTGGCATGACCTCATGAGGATTCTGGGAACTTCTTCTCTTTCTCCCTAAAGATGGGCCACACTCTACTTCACCTTCCTATGGAGGAGATAATCAGAGATCTGAAGGAGCCATGCGGAGACTCATGCCACTGTTGAGATGCTTCCATGGCCACTGGATCAACAAGAATTTCCACCCACTGGCCTCTCTTCTTCCTGCATTGGACATCATTGTATGTGCTGCATGAGTCTGAGAAGGGATATATGGGTTAGTATCAGACATATGGACTAATATTGGACTTGGGGACTTGATCTGGACCTGACTGGAATGTTTCCTCAATATACCATTGCTCTTTGATATAAAGCTCTCACACAAATATGAGTGTCTCTGGATTTGTTTCTCTAGTCAACCTAGCCTAACACACTTAGGTCATCCTATAATGGAAGACAGAATATGATCAGGCTAGCAAATAAATATAAATTTATAATAAATGATGAAACAACCACTCTGAGAGAGGAGGTGGGCGCAAAGCGGCTGACCTAACGACCTCTGGAAAAGAGAGGCATCCATAAAGCTCAAACAAAGAATCAGCAAAGCAAAAAGTCAATTTTGACTCAAAATACAAACAATAAAAAGACATAAACTGCTCCTCTGAGTTTCTGAGACTGTAACTCTTTGGGGAAGCTAACAGCCTCGGCTTTCTCCTCTTGTGCAGGTGGAGGGATTGAATCAGGGGTTGGTAGAGCTTGCAGTCAACTCACTACACCACCTCAGCGCTTTCTGTAATACGAGAGTCAAAACAAACTGTACCTAAGCACCATCTCACCGCTTCAAATGTGGTTTCCGATTGAGTTTTGAGTTCATTCTCATACAGTGGAACCCTGGCACTCGACCACATCAAGTACTTGACATAATCAGATTTTGACGTGAAATGTCAAGAAAATTGGGCATCAGAGTTCCAACAAAACATTGGGATCTGACCCAATGCACGTGATTTTTGTAAACAAAAACAGTGTGTGTTCCAGTCAGTCACTCAGCATTAGTTGGTATTGTTAGTTTGAATTGTTCAAACATTTTGTGGCTTTGTTCCAAACATTTTTCTATCGTTTTCTTATGTTTCTGTACTGTTTTTAGATTAAAAAAAAACCCATGGGTCCCAAAGAAAATTTTTTGAAAACAATCATCATGACAAGGACCTGATTAGCCATGTATCCATATTGCAGTTAAGGAAACACCATCACATTAGAATTTTTTCTTTCAGAGAAAGCCATCCAAGTCCTAGTGAAAAAAGGGCAAAGAAGGGTGAAAAACCTCATGAAAAGCAGTTGTCAGTTGACTTTATAGAAGGGGATTCCCTTCCAAACCATGACTCTCTCTCTCTACCTCCTCTCTACATCCATGTCCACAGATCCACATCCTCATCAATCTCAATGGATAGACCATACTGTACTTCTTAAAAACTTTTAAAATGTTGTTTCATATTTAAATTTTACTATTTAACTCTGAATTCATTCACGTTGAAAGTTCTGTATAATGTTTTATACAAAAAGGCAAGATTAGGGTAAAAATTTGTGGTAAAGATGGATGAATCGATTTTTAGTTATTTCTTTTTTTTAAAAAATCATTTTATTTGGGACTCATACAACTCTTATCACAATCCATACATCCATCGATGTGTCAAGCACATTATACATTAGTTGCCATCATCAGTCTCAAAACATTTTGTATTACTTGAGTCCTTAGTATCAACTCCTCATTTTCCCCTCCCTCCCCAGCACCCTCCCTCACAAACCCTTGATAATCTATAAATTATTATTATATTGTCATGTTTTACACTGTCTGATGTGTCCCTTCACCCACTTTTCTGTTGTCCTTCCCCCAGGAAGGAGGTTATATGTAGATCCTTGTGCTTGGTGCGGCCTTTCTACCCCACCTTCCCTCCACCCTCTTGGTATCATCACTCTCACCACTTGTCCTGAGGGGTTCTCTGTCCTGGACTCCCCATGTTTCCACTTCCTATTTGTACCAGTGTACATCCTCTGGTCTAGCCAGATTTGTAAAATAGAATTGGGGTGGTGGTGGGGAGGAAGCATTAAAGAACTGGAGGAAAGTTTTATGTCTCCTCATTGTTACACTACACCCTGACTGGCTCCCTGAGAGCCTTCTGTAAGGGGATGTCCAGTTGCCTACAGATGAGCTTTGGCTTTGAGTGCTCACTCCCCCTCATTCACAATGATATAATTTTTTTGGTGTCTTATAACTGATCCCATTGACACCTTGTGATCACACAGCCTGGTGTGCTTCTCCCACATGGGCTTTGTTGCTTCTAAGCTAGAGGGTCACTTGTTTATCTTCAAGCCTTTAAAATCCCAGAAACTATAGCTTTTGAAAGGAGGACACCATTAGCTTTATTCACCACATCTGCTTATGCACATATTTGTCTTCAGCGATCATGTCAGGAAGGTGAGCATCATGGAATGCCAGTTTTATAGAACAAAGTGTTCTTGTATTGAAGTTGTACTTGAGTGGAGGGCCTATGTCCATCTTTTAGTTATTTCTCATGAGAAAAATTGATTTGAAATTACATCTTGATGCTCCCTTTAAAATGGATTAGTGTCGACGTCTGGGGTTCTACTCTACGCTTATACCCTCCAATCTATTACCACTAGGACCATACTGTCTTTGCTCCTTGGTTATCTAGAACCTCCTATTTCAAGGGTGAAAAATCTGGCTTTGATTAAATGCCATCTAGTGTAATTTTTCAATTCCAGTGTTTAAGCATAGAGTTAGAGACATCAATATGAACCAACATGGAGTTTAATATAGATACAGAGAGTTACATATAGAAGTGTTATTGGAGTTGCTGCTGCTGGTTTTGATGGTTGCCTTAGAGTCAGTTCCATCTCATAGCAATCGGATGTGCAATAGAATGAAACACTGCCCGGTCCTGTGTCCTCCTCACACTCGTTCTTATGTTTGAGCCCTTTGTCGCAGCCACTGTGTCAATCCGTTTGGTCAAAGGTCTTCGTCTTCTTCGCTGCCTGTCTACTTTACCAGCAGGAGATCTTTTTTTGTTCAGGGACTGATCTCTCCTGACAATATGTCAAAGTACATGAGATGAAGTCCTGCCATCTTTGGCTCTAAGCAGCATTCTGGCTATACTTCTTCCAAGGCAGAGTTGTTTGTTCGGGGGGAGTCCATGCTACTTTCAATATTCTTTACCAACACCATAATTCAAATCTATTTATTCTCCAGTCTTCTTATTTAATGTGGAATGTTCACATGCATATAAGATGATCAAGAATGCCATATTTACAGATAGACCTACCTGCATGAGTGAGATCCTGTCAGCAGCGAGGACCTAGAAACAATGACCTCCAGTAACAGCAAACACAACTAGCACCCAGGGATTGTGTTCTCCTATCATTTTCCAATACAAGGCTTGAGGTCTTCTTGAAGAGTCAATTCTAGGACTAGGGCAGCAAATGCATAAGAACAAAATAGTAAAGAAGTGCTAAAACACAGTGGACAGCATACACGTTTGCAGAATGGTGGGGATTACATAAAGGAGGGACATAGGAGCCTGTTATATAAGAGCTCCTAAGGACTCAAATTGGAATGATTTCAGCAACTACACAAATAAAGTAATATTGGGCTATAATTCAAAGTAAAAAATAAACTTGTGAGTCCATACTGATATAAACAAGTGATTGAGTTAGTAAATGAAAGAGGAAAGTAGACAAATTTCCCACAGAAGAACCCCACATAATTTGTGAAGATACACATCTATATCATGGCTTCTTTCCAATGATGCAGTATGGAATAAGGGGAGGCAAGTGTTGTCACAGTGGAGAATTCAAACTAACATGACTTCACTCAGATGATCAAGCTCCACATCAATCATGATGTTACAATGTATGTATCGTTGACATGATGTGATAAAGATGGTACCTGATTTATGGGATTTCCTCCAAAAACACTAAAACCCCACTAAAAACATCAGGCAAATCCCAACTGAGGGGCATTTTACAAACTGCCTGACCCAACACTCCTCAAAACTGAATCTGAGAAGACATGCCAACTAAATGTAATTTGGTATCTTGATTGGGATCCTCCAACAAAAATATTAAGTCAAAAAGGACATTGAACCAAAACTAAAGAAATTACAGCAAAGCACCAATTTGAGTTAATAATAAAATATCATTATCAGTTTAATAATTATAACAAATGCATATTGTATGTATGATGTTAATAATAGGTAAAACTATTTCCAGGGTAAATTGGAATTCTGAACTATCTTGCCATGTTTCTTTAACTCTAAAACTGCTCTAAAATTAGAACTTCATTTCAAATAAAGTATTATATACCTATTATTTAAAGCTCAAAATATATACTATTAATCAGTATTACTAATAGCTCTAGTCACTATTTTTAATTAAGACATGAAGGACCCAACCACAGCCAGGTTTGCCCAAACTTGAAGGATTTTAATCATTGCACAAACCAGTCCTCATTTAATTCTTAAACACAATGCAATTCCGATTGACTCTCTTTTTAAAGTTCGACGTTTCTGGAAGTAGAAGGAGACCATGTAGCGTATTGAATTAAGAATCAAACCACTTGCCCAAAAGTTGGCTGTGCTTTGGGAAGCTGCTCCGTGGAAGTGAAACAAGGCTATCTGTTTCCATAGCAGCCTCCAAAGTCCTGTGAAGGAGTGGTTCTCAACCTTCCTACGGCCGTGGCACTTTAACAAAGCTGCTTTTGTTGTGGTGACCCCCAGCCATGAAATTATTTTTTGTTATTACTTCATAACTGTAATTTTACAACTGCTATGGATGAGGCGACCCCTCTGAAAGGGTCATTGGACCCCCAGGTTGAGAAGTCCTGCTATGGAGCAATTCTAACCTCCCTTCTAGTCCCGTGAGTCTGAATCAATGGAACAGCAGCAGGGCAGGGGTCCTTACAGTTGATGCAGTGTGTTCAGTAGTTTCATCACCTACTTCCATTTGCCCACAAGAAATCTTTGGGGTATTTATAATCAACTGGCAGTGCCTCTCACGATTCCATTTTTGAGCCCTCTTGACCTGAAAACCTATCCAACAAACGCCAGTCAAAAATTTCAGTGACCGACCAACAACACAACTCACACATGACTATTTTCCCCAATTAAAATCAGGTTATTTTTTCATTATTTAGGCTGCCTATCTTTAGTTCTTCGCCTCTCTGAAATCAAGATTCACACATTTGATTTTTAAACTAAATGTTCCTATAACAAACTTCATTATGCATAATCGATATTATCTGGCACTGTCATTTTTAAATGAATGAAGCACAATTATAATTTATGATGAGGATAACTAAAAGACATTTTTAATAAAAAGTTTTACAAATAGACATTTGCTAGCTTTCAATGTACTCTCAGAAAACTATTCATTTTCTTCACAAGTCTATTAGTTCTCTTCACCCTCCACGATAAAATACTACAACCTGGATGACTTATGCAAGGAGCTTTGGTAATCTAGCGGCTACTCATTGGGCTGCTCACCCCAAGGTTACCAGTTCAAAACCACCAGCTGTATCACAGGAGAAAAATAAGGCTATAAAGAGTTAATAGCCTCAGGAGTTCACATGGGCAATTCTTCCCTCTCCGAAAGGGTTACTGTGAGTCAGAATAGGTTCGAGTTTGAGTTTGCATTTGGGTGATGTAAAGAATTAAAACTATCTTGATTTTCAGTTTTTAAAGCTAGTAACCTAAAGTCAGGGTCTTGTCAGGACCATGTTCTCCCCAAAAAGTCCCAATGAAAGGCCTTTTATGTCCCTCATAGCCTCTCAGAGCCAAACACATTTATTACCTTCCATATAAAACACCAAGTTTCTAGCCAGTGCACCCCAAGAACAGCCACCACTGATATCAGGCATCAGTGAACTAAAAATTATGTCATTGTAAATGAGGGGAAGTACAGGTTGGGGACCCAAAGCCCATCTGTAGGTAATGAACTTCCCCTTACAGAGGGGTCATAGGGAGATGAACCAGTTAGGGTGCAGTGTAGCAATAATGAAGCATACAACTTTCTTCTAGTTCTTAAATGCTTCCTCCTCCCCACTATCATGACCCCTATCTACCCTACAAATGCAGCTAGACCAGAAGGTGAGCACTGGTACAGACAGGAACTGGAAACACAGGGAATCCAGGACAGAGGATCTGTTCAGGAGCAGTGGTGACAGTGGCACTACCAGCAGCGTGGATGGAAGGTGAGGCAGAAAGGGAAAATCTACATATAACCTCCTCGCTGGGGTATGGACACAGGGGAAGTGGGTGAACGGAGACATCCAACAGTGTAAGATATGGCAAAGTAATAATAATTTATAAGTTATCAAGGGTTCATGAGAGAGGGGGGAGCAGGGAGGGAGGGAGGGAAAAAATGAGGAGCCAATGTCAAGGGCTTAAATAGAAAGCAAATGTTTTGAGAATGACGAGGAGAACAGATGTCCAAATGTGCTTGACATACAATTGATGTATTTATGGGTTGTCATAAGACTTGTTTGAGCCCCCAGTAAAATAATAAAGAATGAATGAAACAATAAATAAATAACAAATTATTTTTAGAGAAACAGCCACCACAATCTATCAATGATATCAGTGGAAGCTTACATGTTACTGGGATGTTGTACAGGTTTCAGTGGTTCTGCTAGCCTAAGAAAGACTAGATAGAAAGGCCTAGTAATCTACTAAAAAAAAGAAAAGAAAGAGAAGTCAATGATATCCTTACAAATCACAGCATTCCCATGTTTTAGATTCCCTTAAATACAGGGATGACTAGGCAGCAGTTAACAACAGGAAGATTGCCTTAGGATCTTCCCTATCCTTCTATGGCCTTGTCTGAACTTAAATGACATCTTCTAAACAAGGACTGAACCATGTGAGTGCAGTCACAGTCAATGAAGCAAAAATAGAATGGATTTTAATTTGTAAAATGGAGGGTGCTATCTGAAGTATGAAGTGATGTAAATGGTAATGGTCCCAGAGACCTAGCCTGCTCATTACTGACAGACAAGGACACCACAACCGATGATCCAAATTGAAACTCTGAGATGGAAATTCCACCCTGCCCAAATTTCTGCAAGGTATATATTCTGAAAGCAAAAGAAGAAGTGATTGGAATCAATTGCTGTACCTTATGATTCTTCATTCTCCTTGTTAGTCCACAACTCTGACGGTTACAAAAACATGTGTGCACCTGGAAGCTCAAAGACTATGGTTTGGTGTCTGCTAGATTGGCTGCATGGTCTTTTAATAGGTCTAAAAGGAACTATTTTGTGGGACTGAACTTCCTTCAACCCTAATAGATATAACTACTATTCTTATAGGCTCTGTCCAATGATGTATGTATTTTGATAAGTCAAATATAATATTTTTGAGCATCTGGGTATTTTTGTAGGGGGCCTGGTAGTGCTGAGGGTTAATTTAAGCATTGGATTGCAAATTTCTCAGTCCAAACCCACTCTATGGGGGAAATATGTGTCTGTCTATTCCTGAAAGATTTCTTCTTGGAAACCATATTGAGAGTTACTTTGAGCGGGAATTGACTCAATGAAAGAGAGTAAGGGCTTAGAGAGGCAAAACATAACAGCAGGTTTGAGATGTTGGATCCCCACAGAACTATGAGACCACAAGTTAGTAAAGAGAGCACAGCTAGCTATTGCAAGCTCTGCCTCTAATTCTGGTGACTCTCTAGCCAGCTCAGAAGGTCAAGATTGTGTTATACCCCTGAGATATCCGGTCACATTTCAGAAACTCTGTAACTCTGACTTGGCCCTGTCATCTTCATAATAAAATGCCCAAGGGAAACAAGATTATCTCTTTAGTAAGTGTGGCAGCTACATAGCTGTCAACTTATAAGGGACTGGTGTCTAGCCTGTCCATCAGGTCACAATGAGGCCTCTGTGTGGTCATGACCTTCTCTTAAGGATGGTGGAACCCCTATCTTCCTCCTGGGAAGCCGGATACACACACCCTGCTTGTCTTCCTGCTGACCATCCACATGAAGACCCTTGATAGAACCATAGCCCTGGAACTAGAGCAGCCACATAGAGACCCACAGTATCACTGAGGTGCTTCCAGGGCAACTGGATCCACAAGACTTTCTATCCACTGGCCTGTGGTCTTCCTGAATCCAGTGTCATTGGATGTGTTGTATGAGTCTAAAGAGGAAATTATAGACTGGTATAGGACATGTAGGCATGGACTTGATCTGGACCAGGCCGTGATGTCTTCTTAATATACAATTACTCTTTGATATAAAGTTCTCTATTACACACATATGAGTGTCTATGAATTCGCTTCTCTAATTAACCTGGACTAACACAGTCAGATCGCAGAACACATCGGCTTCATTCCTTAACTTTCAAAAGCTCATTTGTACTCCTTCGCTTTTGAATACAGAATCTCTAAGAAGACTCTCCCACAGAAAGTTTGGAAGACTGGATTGCTCTGGTCATTTCCATCTTTTCCTTCAGTAGGCACCCTGCCTGTCTTCGGATTCCAGACCAGCCTGGAGCTGTGGTGGTTAGACTTTGGGCTGCTAACCACAAGCTCAGCAGTCTGAAACCACATAAAGACAAGGCCTTCGATGCCATCCTCTAGGGTCTCTGTGAGTTGGAATTAACTTTATGGTAGTGAATTTCATGTTGATCTCTAGACTAGCCTATTACAGTCAGGGTTTAAATTAGAGTCAAGTGACCAGACATCCCACTTTTTCACAATTTAGCAACATCCCGCGGCATTTTAAAATTACAGTAAATATATTACAATACTGTGTTTGCATTCTATGAAAATCTGTGTTGCTTCGTATAGACCAAATTTTTAATCAAGATCCTCCCCCTCCCTGCCCCCAGTCAATGGTGTCCCACTCAAAATCTGGTCACTTTAAAATAGAGGCTCAGAACCATTCTCAAGTATCGTTTGTTGCGTGTTTAAGTCAAAGTAACACTATTAATTATGGCATTTTGTGTAGTTCCCAATTAGGGAAAATGCACTGTCTATTGAAGCATGCTTTTGCTATGTTAGTGGAACTTTTAAAGTTTTCATTATTAAATGCTATCTATCGTTTAGAAACCCTAAACATCTGCTAGCATTCACCCCACAGATGACTGGGGGTTTTATTTTGTTTGGGGGTAGATGAAATAATTCTCTGCTTATTATCTATTCATGTCGCAGAACTGATTCTCATACTAATGTCTTTGACACTAGAAGACCCACAAAATCGTCACCTGTGTCTTTCAGTGTCAAACCTTTCAACTTTCAAAACTGTCATTCTTCTAATACATGTTTCTTCATGTCATGCTCTTATTGTTCAGTAAAGATACTTCAGAGAGGAACGAATGAATATAAAAATGAGCATGCCTCTCCAAAAAAGAGGGGAAATAAAAACTCAAAGTGACATTGGGGTGGGGGTGTGGTTAAGATATTTAGTTTGAAGTCAGAAACATTCTTCATCCACCACTCCACTGTGGAGGAATACTAAGTAAATCTGGTTTCTCCTTTTTTTGTTTTTTTTTTGGGGGGTGGGGCATCACTGCCCTCAGGTGGTGGGAATAGAAGGCCCAGCCTTTCCTCCGTGGAGCTGGAATTGAACCTCCGTCCCAGTGGGCCGCAGTCCCGCGCACAACCACTACGCCACCGGGGCTCAGCCCGGTTTCTCCTTTTTTGTTATCTTTTTTTTGGGGGGGGGCACCCCGGCCCTCTGGTGGGAGTGGGAGGCCCAGCCTTGCTCCAGGAGAGCTGCTGCTGGATTTGACCCGCCAGGCCAGTGGGCCGCAGTCCCGCATTGGTTTCTCCTTAAAAAAAAAAAATTATCTCATATAATAAGCTCATAGAAAAGAGATTCTGTTTTTAAATAGACTAGGAATTTCTGCTTTATCACAGGAAGAAATGTGCAGAGTTTCAGATTTTAGACATGCCTGAGGACGTGCATTGCTGAAAAACAGTATTCAGATTCGTCATCCAGGAGTGCCTGGCTAAGGGGAATATTGGTGATAAACAACGCTTCATAATATTCGATGGTTAGCAGTGTTCTTTCTTAAGCCAGGTCCCTTGCTATCTTGTACTTATGCCTGCTATTCATTGGCATAAATTCTAGTTACTAAAGTTTTAGTAATTGTAAATATTTTCTGGAGGAGGTAATATTCTCTAGGGAGTCACCTTTCTACAGCTTGGTGTCTTCATAAGCTTGGTGTTAGGTAGTGACAAGTAAACTAGTTAATCAGAGAGTTGAATCTGCCACAAATGGTTGGTACTGAACAGAAACAAGGCCATCACCTTCAAATTTAATGGTAAAGCCTTATGTGAATGGACAGATAGCTCATCTCAGCGAATCAGTTCTATGCAGATCAATTCAGAAACTGAATGAATGAGACTGTGTTAGTGCTTTAGTAGATGGTCTGGAAATGTCTCTGATGTTATGGCGTTCAAATGGAAATTGGTTGAATTCTTACAAATACTTGTCTATTCCCTTATAGATGTGATTCTGAAATTGGCTTTCCCTTGAATCATTTTTTTAAAAACAATGCTTCTGGATATAGGCTTTACTTCTTTCTCCCTCTCTCTAGGAATCTTTCTTTTCCTGTCTTTTTCCCTCCTTTAACCTCCAATTCAGCATTCCTCTCTTTCTGCTTATTTTTGAGTCACTATTGTTCTCTCTCTCTCTCTCTCTCTCTCTCTCTCTCTCTCTCTCTCTCTCTCTCTCTCTCTGATATCCCTTTTCCCTGTATGGTTCTCCTCTGCCCTCTCCCGTCATGTTCATTGCTTACTCTCTGCAAAGCTTTCCATTGCTTCATAGAAAAGGGGCTGACCTGGTAAAGGGTGTCATCTGAAGCCCCCTTTCCTCATTTACTGACTGACCTCCACAAGCATAGCCTAACACTTTGTTTCCTGACGTAGATCACTTGCTTTGGACTTTGAGCCTTCCTTGGCCTCTTATAAAGAAAAGAAGGAATAAAAAAACAGTAAGAGGTGCAATACTGTGCAATATAAGAAACACTTAAATATGAGAACATTTTGATGAGTTTGAATAATAAAATTTGAATGTCCAACAAGCCTTTTACCTAGGTTTTCAATAAACCTGATTGTGTGTGATCTTTAAAAGAAAGGAAAAATTACATTTGGAGAGAATCTCCTCCATTCACAGATAAATCCTGATTCTGATTTTTGTAATGCCCAAATTAAAAGGAAAAAAAGGAAAGGGTGCTTTATATCAGAAATTATTTAACAGAAATGGACTTCTTTATTTTGTTTTTAACTACATTCTCATTGATGTGTCTCAATTACTTTCTCTACTGTGGTAGAATGCATTCATTACATATACATATTATTAAAGTCATCTTAATAGAACTTTTATTAAAATCTGGAAGGCCTAATGTAGCCATTATAATACACACTGAAATTACAGTATTTCATCCCATCTACAGCCTTATTAAGAAACCACTTCTCTTTGGAAAATAACTTTGTAAAAACGATCTTGTATTTATTTTATTGTAATAAAGTTGATAAAATTTTGCAAGACCAATAACATATGAATTACAAATATCTTATTTGCAGCATCATAAGCAGTGACTATACAAGGGGAACTCACCAGATAGAATACACAAGAATCAAGTTGCCAACAATTGTGAAAAATGACAATGAAGAAGTTCAATTTAATCAGTCAGAATAAGACAAGATGCTGATTAGGAAGATAAAACATCAGTTGCTCATATGCTAGTTGGAGTTAAAAGTGAGGAAAATTAAAACAAGTCCATGAAACACAAAGTATGACCTTGAGAACATTGCCTCTAAATTTAGAGACCACCTTAAGAATAGATTTGACACATTAAACTCTGCTAACAAAAGACCAACACAAGGAATGCCATCAAGGAATCGTACTGGAGCAAGCAAAAGGTCTTTAGGAACAGGAATAGAAAGACCAAAATGGACATCAGAAGAGACACTGAAACTTCCTTTAGAAAGCAGAGTAACTGACATAAAAAGGAGACATGATGAAATAAGAGCAGAACAGAATATTACAAAGACAAAATAGAGTGTTATAATGAAATGTACAAAGACCCAGAGTTTAAAGGCCAAAAGGGAAGGACATAGTCAGCATTTCTCAAGTTGAAAGAACTGAAGAAAACAGTTAGGCCTTGAATTTCAATGGGCAAAATAAGGAACCTTGGTGCCTCGTGGGCTATGCACTGAGCTAACCACAAGGTTGCTGATTCAGACATGCCAGCCGCTGTGAAGACAAAAGATAAGACTTTCTGTTTGCCTAAAGCAGCGGTTCTCAACTTGTGGGTCTCGAACCCTTTGGGGCTCAAAAGACCCTTTCTCAAGGGTCACCTAATATATAATAGTAGCAAAATGACAGTTATGATGTAGCTACAAAAATAATTGCATGATTGGATATCACCACAACATGAGGAACTGTATTAAAGGGTCGCAGCCTTAGAAAAGTTGAGAAGCAATGTCCTAAAAAGTTTACATCCCAGAGACCCAAAGGGGTAGCTCTACTCTGCTTTATAGGATCCTGGGAGTCCCAGTCACCTGTCTAGCAGTTGTTGAGTTGGTGAGTCGTTGGTGCTATTGGTTCAGAGTTGAACTGCTAGCTACAAAGTCAATGGTGCAAACCCACCTGCAGCTCCAAGGGAGAAAGATCAAGCTACCACTTCCTGTGAAGATTTGGACCTTCATGAGCCTTATAGATATAGTGTCAGAATTCTGTACAGTGAGTTGTGCAAGCTATGGGAAAAAATATTAAATAATGCAGGAAGCATCAAAAGAAGATAGAAAATGCACATAATCACCATACCAAAGTGAATTGGCTAGCCAGTGCTCAGCAATTACAGGAAGAAGCATATGATCAAGACTTCATGGTGTAGAAGGAACAAGGATAAACTGCAATAAGACAATGGCAAAAACCAAGACTCTGGGAATTGAGTGATTGACAATTGAATGTTTCAGCATCTGAATATAGTGCTGGATGGAGCTGCTCACTTGTATGTGATAAGAAATCTGAAAAATATGTAGAAAAACATCTGGAATAGAGTTGTGTGGCATTTTAAAGAAAAAAGATCCAACAGAATGTGGAAATTATCAAATAGCATCATTAATATCACATGCAAATAAAAATTTAGTAAAGATTCTTCCATTCAAAACAGTTGCAGAGTACATTGACAGAAAACAACCAGAAATTCAAGTCAGATTCAGAAGAGGATGGAATGAAGGATAGCATTGCTCATGTCAAATGGATAGCACCTGAAAGCAGAGACAAACAGAAAGATGTTTGTCTGTGTTTCAATGATTATGCAAAGGTTTTAGACTGGGTAGACTACAGC
Source organism: Nesogale talazaci (assembly GCA_004026705.1). Classification (NCBI taxonomy): domain Eukaryota; kingdom Metazoa; phylum Chordata; class Mammalia; order Afrosoricida; family Tenrecidae; genus Nesogale; species Nesogale talazaci. The sequence goes on from PVJH01004153.1 coordinate 100,717, forward strand.
ACATTATCGATAACATTGGGAAGAATGAAAACCCTATTCTAGAATGTATAATTGTGCTTTTGTGAAAATTTACATAGACTGAGGACCTATATATAAATGACTTCTGGTTGGGTAGAGAGTTACATGTTAGGATGCTTGCTAATCTCAAGGTCCACAATTCAAAACCATGAACTGTTTTGCTATGGAAAGAAGGGCTTTCAGTTCCCCTGAAGATTTACAACCTCAGAAAAGCATAGGGGCAGTTCTACTACATATACCCTATATGGTAATTGTGAGCTGAGATGGAGTCAATAGCAAGGCATTTGTTTTTTGTTTGTTTGTTTTTGTTTTTACATAGACCAAATAGTGGTCCTTAGAACAAAGTAAGATAATACTGCAAGGTTTCAAATCAGAAAAGGCGTATGTGTCAGGGTTCTATCCTTTCATGATGCTGGTCAGTCTATAATGCTGAGCAAATAATCTGAGAAGTTAGGCTATAATAGAATGCAGCATCAGAAATAGGTGCATATTTATTAACGACCTGTGATATACAGATGGCATTGCCTGGTTTGCTGAAAGTAAGATTACTTAAAGCACATACTGATATCAGCAACAACAGCCTTCAATATGAATTAGCATGAACATAAAGAAAACAGAAATCCTAAAAACCAGGCCAATAAGCAATATGGATGCATAAAACATAAATGAAGAAAAGATTGAGATTGTCAGTTCACCCTGACTCCATAATTTACATCCAAGGAAGCAGCAATCAGAAAATCAGAAACATCACATATTGGGAAAATCTGGTGCGAGAGATTTTATTAAAGTGTTAAAAAGCAAAGAAGTTACTTTGAAGACTAAGGCACACCTACTCTAAGTCCTGCTTTGCCCAATCACCTCAAAGACATGCAAAACTGAACAGTGAATGAGGATGACCAAAGGAAAACAGATGCATTTCAAGCATGGTATTGATGAAGAATATTAAACATACCACAGACTGCCATCAAAACAAACAAATCTGCCTTGGGAGAAGTATGTCTAGAACGTTCCTTAGAAATGAGGATGGTGAGGCCTCATCTCATGCAGTTTGGATAGGCTATCTGAGGGAACAGATCCCTAAAGAAGCATATATATAACGCTTGGCAAAGTCGAGAGTCAGGGATTGAGACAGTAGCTATAACAATGGGCTCCCACATAACATCGATCAAGCTTAGTGAAAGTGCTGCAGGAGTGAGCAGTGTTTCGTTCTGTTACATACAGAGTTGCTGTGAGGTAAAACTGACTCAAAATCACCTCACAAAAACAATTAAGTAATTGAAGTAAATTTGATAAATTAACCAATTAACTAACATATTCTTGTTGAATGTATTCTAGTGGGCAATTTCTAAATTGAGCTATGGATTGTTATCAAAAGAAGTATAAACTGAAAGATCCACAAAGGCAAGACATCATTTATGTCTACTTTAGAGTGAGCAAGACTATTATTCTTTTTCTAGTATAATAAACAATTAATGTCAAATGGCTCTGTGTGAAGGCATCTACCTCATCACATTGCTCTCATTTCAGCTATATCTTAGATCCATGACTGTTTATTTGAAAATGCAGAAGTAAATCATATCATAAGATATATTCATACTTATGAAACTCCTCTCTTGGAATAGTTATTACTGCTGATGTTTTTCCCAGTTCCAATAACCTTCACTTTGTGTGGTCATATGGAATATCCTATGTCCTGGCAGTTTTGACCTGGTGGAAGTTACTTCTACTTCACTGTCCTTTTCAAAAAAGAAATAGAATTTTGCTTTCTGAACTAAAGTATGGGCAGGCAAAATTTCCTAAAAACAGAACACTGCAGAGAGGAACCGCAGATGCGAGAGACTGCAGGTAAGAGAAGAACATTAGTTGAGTTCTTGGGATGGTACAGGAATCTGAAGGAATCCTCCACTGGAGAAGGAACTCCTCATTAGAATTTCATTGTAGCGATTTCATGACTGATTGAAGAGCTAAGAAGGAAATATTTTCATCATGTTCTTAAGGAAAATAAGACTCTAATAAGTTCTTTCCACTTTACTCTTACTCCTAGTACCTATCACCTAGGTTGTTCTGTGAGTTGACTTAGTTATTTTGGTTAAAGAATCGTGCCTGAAACAGTGATCATTCAATTATGATAACTACTGTTGAACACATCCACAGGAAAGGTCAATCCCCAGAAAGAGATATGATGTTTGATAATACAGGTGGACAGCAAAAAAGGAGAAAATCATATATCAATTAGAATGATTTCATCACAATTATAGGCTCAAATATAAAACATCATAGTAGTTGATCTTGGAAGAAGTTGAGCAAGGGCACTCATTAGATGTCAAAAGGGCGAGACTTCATGTCACATACTTTGGGCATGTTATCAAAAGAAACTAGTCCCCAGAAAAGGACATCAAGTCTGATAAAGTAGAGGGGCAGTGAAAAAGAGGAAGGCCCTCGACACAGTGGCTGCAACAAGGAGTTTGAATATGAGAAGAATCGTGAATAGGGTACAGGACCAGGTAGTGTTCCATTCTACAGTACCCAGGGTCACTATGAGTCAAACCTGATGAGCTGGCATCTAAACACCACAACTGGATGGCTGATAGGTTGTCCGTGTGAACCCATCTAGTATCACCTTGGAAGAAAGACCTGGCCATGTGCTTCTAAAAGGTCTCCATTTGGGAAAAGCTACTCTGAAGCCTGTACTCTAAATAAACGCAGTGGCAACTGGTTTGGTTTTATTTTCTGATTTATTCTAGCCTTTATCCAGTCTATACACAATTCCAATATACACACGATTTTCGAGACTTAAAGAACCGTGTTAGAGTTTCAGACCCTTGTGGACACCCAACTTTTATGCTTGATTAGTGTACTGTTTGGCCTAACTGCTAACACAAAGAAAGACATTCATAACACTTAGGAAACCGTGATTCTAAAACACTTGCTTATAAATGTTTTTGACAAATTCCTCTTGGGAAAAAAAACATTTAAACACCAGACAAGCTTGTGTCAGCCAGATAAAGACATTGTTTCTAATTAAGTTCCCCAGCGTACCAGTTGCTGTTATTGCTCGGTGCTGTACACTAGATTCCAACTGACAGTGCCTCTCTTTGCAATAGAAAGAAATACTGCCTGGGCCTGTACTATCCCCACAGCATTTTCTATGTTTGAGTCTATTGCTGCAACCATTGTGGCAATCTATCTCTAGGGTCTTCATTGATTTTGTTCTACTTTACCATGCATGATATCCATCTCCAGGGACGGTTGCAAGACATCTCCAAAGTAAATGAGACAGTCTCCCTAACCTCAATTCTAAAGAGTATTCTGACTGTCATGCTTCCAGAACAGATCTGTCCATTGTTCTGACAGCCCATGTTAATTTCAACATTCTTTACCAACACCTTAATTCAGTCATTGATTCTCTTACAGCTTTCCTTACTTGTTTTCCAGTCATCTTGAACGTGAATGATGCCATTGAAAATACCCAGGCTTGAGCCAGACACACTTTAGTCCTCAGAGAGACATTCTTGCACCTCAACTTAGTCTCTGTGAGTCAAAATTTACTCCCTGGCAGTGAGTTGGTGTTTTTTGAGATGCATTATTTGGTTTGATTTCTCGATTGCTGTTTCCATGAGGGGCGATAGTCAAGTAAAATGACATTTTTGACAAATGCAATCTTATCTTCATTTATCGTGATGCTGTTTCTTGATCCAGTTGTGAGAATCTGGATTTTCTTGACACTCAGTGAATCCGTATTGAAGGTCATATTCTTCAATCTTCATCAAGTAAATGTTTCAAGTCCATTCCCTTTTCAGCAAGCAAAATTGTGCTTTTACATATTACCAGCTGTTAAGGAGTCTTCCTCCCAAGTACATGCCACATTCTTCTTAAATCCAACTTAACCCAGTTTCTCCAATTACTTCCTCAGCATACAAAGTAAGAGAAAGAATACAAGCCCAAATGCAAGTCTTTCCTGATTTTAACCCACTCTGAATCTTGTACAGGTTCTGTTTGAGCACAATCAGTGTTCTATAAAGCAGTCTAGAATTCTCCTTCTTTCAATGTTATCCATAGTTTGTGGTGCTCCACACACTTGAATGACTCTGCATAATAAATAAAGCACAAGTAAATATTTTTCTAGTATTCTCTGCTTTCATCCATAGTTCATGTAAGCAAGTCTATCCCTCATTTTATCTCCTGATTTCATGGCTTAAATTTCTTGTAGCTTCCTATCAATATATACAGCCATTGTAGAACTATCTTCAGCAAAATATTACCTACATGCGAAGTTAGTAGTATTTTTCTATAATTTCTTTATTCTGCCAGACCATCTATCTTTTTGAACGGACACAGATATGAATCTCTTCCTGTCAGTTAATCAGGTAGGTATCTTACAAATTTCTTGGCATAGACTAGTGTATGCTTCCAGTGCTATATCGGTGTGATGAAATACTTGAATTGATAGATACATTTTGAAATCTCATTTTTCTCCAATGCCTTCAGAGCAGTTTAGACTTCTTCCTTCAGTACCAGGAGGTCTTGAAACAATTTAATGTCAACCAGTTTGGGGGGAACATCGACTCTGTGTGCTTTGCCTAGCCTTTTGATGCTTCCTGTGTGTCACACAAAAATTTGCCCTTAGAATTCTTCAATCCTGCAACTTAAGGAATGAATTTTTTCCCTCAGCTTCAATTTGAGAAATGTTGAGCATGTTCACCATTTCTGGTTTTCTAAGTCTAGGTCTTTGTGCAACTTTTTTCACATACTTGCCTTTGTTTTCAAGCCATCCTTTGAAATCTTCTGTTCAAGTCTTGTACTTCACTCTTTCTTCATTGCATTTCTGATAGTTCGTGTTCAAGAGGAAGTTTCAAAGTCTCCTATGACACACATTTAGCTACTTCTTTTCCTTACTATCTTTCTCATGACTTTTTGCTTTGTCATGTGTGTCATCCTACAATATATCTTATCATTAATGGGTGTCCAAAGTGTCAAATCTATTCTGGAGATAGCCTCCAATTTTAATGAGACATTCTCAAGCTAATAGCTTGACTTTGCAGATTTGTTTTCATTGCTCTCAGTTTCAACTTGAGCTACAATTGATTCTGTTCTGCAATCAGTGCCCTGGTCTTGCTCTGAGAAATGATACTGAGTTTCTTCTCTATTAGATAATTCCATAGATGTCATTTATTTAATTCTTTGTGTTATGTTCAGCAAGTTCCACATATATCTCTTAAACTCAAAGTTCACAGTCATCAAGTGGATTCTGAGTCATAGTGGCCCTATAAGACAGAGTAGAACTACCTCCTTTGAATTCCAAGGCTGCAAATTGTTATAGAAACAGAAAACTTCATCTTTCTCCTGTGAAAGTGGTCAGTGGATTTGAACTGCTAACCTTTTTGTTAGCAGCCCAACTTGTGACCCACCAAGCCACTATGCTATGAAGAGAAAGAGAGTGAGAGAAAAAGAAGCCCATATCAAGGGCCCAAATGGAGGGGCAGATGTTGGGAGAATGTCGATGAGGACAGGCAACTAGGGATGCTTGGCGCAGTGTATGTAACTATGTATTGCACTAAGTATAATGGAAAGCGATGTATGAGTGCCCAATAAAATGATAAATTTTTTTAAAAGATGAAGTAGGTAGATAAATAGATAGATATGCATACTTTATATTATTTATCCATAATAAAAGCTAATATTGGTGAGAGTTAAAAAAAGATGCTATCTTCAATGAATATGCAGTTGATCTTGAAAATTCCCACCATGCGATTTCCAGAATCATTTGTAGCAAAGGCTTTATTTTCCAACTACCAGTACTTCTTTTCTGTTCCCCACTTTTGTACTCCACCACCAGTAATTATCAGGCATTTGGTTGCATGTTTGATGAATTTCAGAGTACGGAAATTGCTGAAGCTCTTCTATTTTTTCATCTTTGGCATTAGTGGTTGGTGAGGAAGTTAGAATAGTAGTTATATCATGTGATCTTCCTTGAAAATGGATGGATAGTACACTATCACTGGCATCATTGTAATTCAGGATAGATATTGAAATGTTCTTTCTGACAATGAAATAAGGCTATCCCTTTCTCACTTGTCATTCTTGTCCTAGTAGACATTTGGCTGTCAGATTCAAAATGACCAATGCTCGTCTATTTCAGTTCAGTAATACCTAGGATACATATCTTCAAGTGTCCCATTTTATTGTTTTACAACTTCCACAGAATGAAAAATGTACAGAGAAGTGCAGTTAAATGATACGTTGCTTTTAGGGAAGGGTAAGCTTCCAGGTTCTATTTTCACTGACATCATTATCAGTAGTAAATTTTATTTACCAAATTTGAACTAGCAAAGTACAGTCATTACACTAATATTGACATTAATTTTATGATCACTCTTATCTTGCATACTAACAGAGAAAAAGAAAAATGAAAGTAAAATAGGCAGCCTAAAAATTAAAGTATGAAACATAGTTGTAAGTAATAACAGTGAAATAACTTCTACAAATATAAAGACAAAAGAAATTAAATAAGACCACACATTTATTTTAATGAAAGTAAAAACACTTAAAATAGCTTTGTTGGCATATACTTCACATACCATATAATTTCACTGTTCAGTCATTTTAGGAAGACTTATGTAATCATCACCAGAAAAATACTGGAGAACATAGTCTTCTCATATTTGTTGTTTCTTCCCAACATTCCAAGCTATGTATCTAAGTAATGATTAATCCAAATACTGTCTCTATAGATTAACTTTTCCTGGATTAAATCATACAAAACACAAACAAGGAAGGGGTGGAATCCACACATCAACAATTACTAGACAAAACAGAGAAAAATCTCAATTGAAAACAAAGCAGAAAATATTGAAACTAGAACAAATTTAAAGTGATCCAAATGGAAATTAACTGATAAAGTATTACATTTTAGCCTCAACTGCATCTTCCATAACTGACTTTACAATGTTCTCCGTCTGATGGCAAAGCTATCCACATCCCTGGAGTATGGACGGGGGATTCACCAGAGGCTTAATCCAACTAGAAACTCATCAACTGGAGTCTGAGCTTCCACTGTAAGCCATAAACTTCTTTAAGTGTGGTGTTCAGAATTTAAACATGGATATTATCCCCCACTTAGAATTAGGATTTTCTATTTTTCACAATCCTTGTACCACACAGGCCAGTGTGCTTCTTCCTTCTTGACTAAGTTGGCACTTCATTTAGATGGCTGTTTGTTTGAAGATTAGCCTTTAAGGATCCAAAAGCTATTCTTTCTGATAGCTTGGCACCATCTAGTTTCTTCACATTTTGCACACATATCTTCAGTGACCACTTCATAAGGGCCAACACTGAGTAGGGAGTGGGGCTAGAAGAGGTTAAGTGCAAGCCTAAAATCCATTCATATATAAAATACATACCTCTGGTTCATTTTAGATACATCACTATCCCGAACGTTAAAAATCATTCCCCATGGAATAAGATCATTCTTTTGGTAGTGGTATTAATTTAGGAAATGGCATGGGATTTTTAAAAATTGTTGGGAAAGGGAAATTATACAAGTGTAGGTTGGCTTCAGACCAAAATATATAAATTGTTGACTTGACTGATCAAATTCTTAGTGACTGGAAACTACATGAACAATGGGAATTGATGGTAGAGCATCAATTGAGTTTCAATTGCACTCATTCACAAAAGCAGAACGATGTCTATTGTGCTAATATATGGGCTAGAGCAAGGAAAGAATTCAATATTTGACCATCTCAAGCCACCATTCATTGTGCAGCAAAAGCAGACTCTGTATTAGAAACAGGCTACATAGGAATGCTAAACTCACTTTGCACTTAAACTCTCATCAAGGATGATTGATGATAGAAGAAAACATATTTTTGTGACTGTACTTCTATTTGCTGACCATACAAGAAACCAAATCCCTATGGCACTAAGAATGAATTCATAATGGAAAAACACAGAACTATCTAAATCTGGCTGTATCCCGTAAAAAAGACAAAAATAAAATCAGAAGGTGCTATGTGTGAGGAAGGGGAGTTGATTTGCTAATCATGGGTATTAGTATCATCTCATTTTTTTACACCTCAAGTAATCTAATTTTTTAATTCCATAGTCCATGCCTGAAATGAGTTTTGTTTCTTTAATATATTTTGCACTTACTCTCATGGCATATGATGAGTACATGAGATAAATAGAACGATCCAGGGAGAAGCAGAATTGTAAACTAAATGTCTTAAAATTACATGTACTCAGTTCTCTTTAGGTTAGATCATTCTGTATTTGGAAAGCCATTTTAATCTAGTACCTTTGGGTGCAAAGAGAACAAAAACACTTAGTAAATGATTGTGCATCATTATATAATGCAATTTAGAAGTGTATACATTGCTAAACCCTTCCCACAAAGTCATCATAATCCCCTAGATTACACCTAGACAACCACCATCATCTTCTAAATTACACCACATGGTTTTAAAAAGCTTGTGTCTCCTCTATGGCTTGACTGTCTATCGGAGGTGGTGAGTTAATCCTGAATCACTGACTTATCTGACTACTGATTACAATTCAAGCAATTTCTACACAGATGGACACTTTATTGTCCTCTGTCCGTCTTGTGTGTTTTAACCCTATCTGTTCAATTACATAATATGCTCCTTAAGCATCTGAATGTTTGTAATACCCTCTCTTCACCTCTTCTCAAATCATCTCTCTTGGTGGAGTCTACCTCTCCTCATTCCATCGTGTTTCTGCCAGACAGTCAGAACTCTACAACAATTTGCTAATTCCCATACGTTTTCCAACGATTCCCTGTCTGTATCCTTCTAAGTAACCCAAGACTTCTAAGTAATTTGTCTAAAAAGGCATTGTCTGTTCAGTCTTTTGTCTGGAGAGGGTCACCTCACTTGTTCACTCCATTCCTCATTACCTATTCAGGACACAAGGCAATGAAGTCTGGGTTCCTTCCCAATATTCTACTAAAGCTTCTTACTTTTCAGTCCGTGTCTCGCTGGAAAGCATTTAAAACAATTGTTGCCTCTTTCTTTTGGCTTTCTTCATTCCTCACCCTCTCCTTTCCTTGCACTTCTCCAGGCCAGGAACCTCAGTCACCCCTTCAGAATCCCCTTGTCACTCTTCCTCACATGCTGGCTCTCCTCCCAGATCTCTTAGTGACTCTTCTCACTGTATGTACCCTTTCTGGGAGATTTAATCTACTGTCTTGGCTACAGTTACCATCTCTAAACTTGTGATTACCAAATAGTCTTCAGCCAAGAATTCTCTGTAGAGCTTCACATCTCCATATCTAACTTTGTGACTATATCTCCATTTAAAAGTCTGAAAGGACCCCAAATGTCACAGAATCTCAAACTGAACACACCAGTGTTTCCAACATTTCTGCTCCTCCTTCTATATCCTGTAGCCCAATGACACATGGATCGGAGCAGGAGTAGAAAAAGCTGGATGCCTAAATCCTTCCTTGCTTTTTAATCTTCCCAGATTAAACCACAGGTGGTTAGTGTTTGTTTTTGTTTTTCAGATTTCTGCTCTACTCCATGAACTCTATACCTAATGTGTCCTGTTTGGTTTAAAGTCCTTCATACTCATAAAAGTAAAGTAATTTCCTTTGACAGCAGGTTTGCATAAGCATAAAGGTTCAATTCTGGCCAGTGAAATATGAGAAGTTTGAGATGAGACTTCTCTGAAAAGAATCCTCACTCTTACTAAAACACAAAGAAGCCGTGATATTGAGCCTAGCCATAACTGCTATAGTTATCTTGAGTCTTCAGTGGGAGCTTAAATAAGGACAAACACAGATCTAGTGAAAGACAGGTTTGAGAGAATGGGAAAGGAGATCTAGATATTCCTCAGTCAGCTTTTCTTATGAGTAATGTTTCAGGACAATAGCTCTGCAAGTTAATATACATAAGAAGCATCGGAAAGCATCCTAAGTAGAGATTGTTTGATCCCATCTCCAAAGTTTTAATTCAGGGTGTGATGCTAAATATAAATAAGTTCATGTCTAACAAGTACCTTGGTGCTGTTGATCCAAGGCACGCATGTTGAGAATCGTTGATTTAAGTCATGGACCCAGAGTTCCCTATTTACAGTAAAAAACCATTTTGATGAATAAATAATAAGCACTTTATTGTCACAATCAGGCCTTGTGTCTCCTCCTAAACGCTCTCTTAATTGCTTCCCATGTGCACTCTATGTCATGTATGATTCATTCTACCTTTTAAACATAACTTATATTTGTCTACATTTTCAATCATAATAGCATCTCTTCATTCGCTTTTCTGTTGTCCATCCTCCTGAGAGGAGCTTATCTGTTGATTGTTGTGATCGGTTCCCTCTTTCTCCCTCTATCTGGTATCCTTACTCTTATCTGTACCCCTGTATGGTCTGGTCTAGCCAGATTTGTAAGGCAGAATTGGGGTCATGTTTGTGAGGTCGAGGAAGCATTAAAGCACTAGAGGAAAGTTGAATGTTTCATCAGTGTAATTCTGAACCCTGTTTTGTCTCTTCCTTGTGACCCTTATAGAAGGTTATGTCCAATTGTCTATAGATGGACTTTGGATTTCCACTCCAGCCTCCCCCTCATTCAAATCAATATGATTTTTTTTCTTCTGGGTCTTTGATGCCTGAAACCTGATCCCATCGACACCTCACACAGGCTGGTGTGTTTCTTCCATGTGGCGTTTTGTTACTTCTCAGCCAGAGGGCTGCTTGTTTATCTTTAAGCTCTTAAGACTCCAGACACTATATTTTCTGATAGCTGGGCACCATCAGCTTTCTTCACCACATTTGTTTATGCACCCATTTTGTCTTCAGTGATCGTGTTGGGAAGGTAAGCATCACAGAATGTCAAGTTATTAGAAAAAAGTGTTCTTTCTTTGAGGGACTACTTGAGTAGAGACCTAATGTCCATCTGCTACCTTAGTACTTAACATATAAATATATGAACATAGAGGCAGTGGTCAGTATAAGACATGAAAAAAATAATAATTTATAAAGTATCAAGGTTCATGAGGAAGTGTGGGGAGGGGAGGGGGAAATAAGCTGATACCAAGGGTTCACGTAGAAAGAAAATTTTCTGAACATGATGATGACAACATATGTACAAATGTGCTTGACACAATGGTTGGATGGAGAGATTGTGATAAAAGCTGTAAGATCCTCCAATAAAATTATTTGAAAAAAAATAGCACTTCCTACCTTAAGCCATCATCATCTCTCCCCTGGATTACTGGAACCATTTGACTTGCTGTCTAGACTCATCTGTCTCACTCCCTTTCTGGGAATTCTTCACATTGCCATCAAAGGAAACTTTCGAACACGTAAATTCAACCATAAATCCTCTGTTTCGAATTTCATAGGAAGATTGCTTTTCATTACAATAGAGTATAAAATCTACATTGGGAACTACTGCCTTTGCTCCTACATTTTTCAGGCACATTTCTTCTTAGACTGGCTTTCTCCCACCATAAAGGACGTCTCCTAAAATTCTTTTTTCATCATTTTATTAGGGTTTCTTATAGCAATTCTCTCATGCCATTCATCAATTGCATCAAGCATAGTTGTACATATGTTGCCATCATCATTTCTAAAACATTTCTACGTGAGCCCTTTCTCCTAAGATTCTTAGCAGACTGTGGCCCCCTCTTCCCCTGTGCCATTTTACCTGCTTTGCTATCTTTTCCACCCAACACCCATCTCCTCTGGTTGAATTCTACTTTCCCCATTTCAAACTGACATTCCTGCTTACATATTCTTTCTTCATGGAATTTTCTCCAGGTATGGCTCTGAGACCTACTGTGAGGTCTTACAAGAAGCTCTGGTGGCTTAATGGGTTACATATTGAGCTACTAATACCCAAATCAGCAGTTTGGACCTGACACTGAGGGAGAAAGGTTTGGTTTTCTACTTCCATAGCCACAGTCTCAAAAAACCATAGTGGCAGTTTACGCTGCCCTACAGGGTCACTGTGAATTGAAATCAATGCCATCTCAGTGAGTTTGGTGAGTTTATGAGGTTTGGAAACTCTTTTTACTCCCCTTGCAGTGGAACTTATTTCAGTACATTGAGAGGTGATTACTTCACTATTTGCCTGTGAGATGAGCGACCATGTTTGCTTCCACCATACAAGTTCTGAATACCTCTTCTATCTGAGGTCACGTCATCATTGTGTTAGTCCGCATGAACTAGAAAAACAAATTCATGGAGACACTCCTATGTATAAAAGGGAGAAGTTTATGTACAAGAGGAAATGCACGTTAAGAAACCATCCCACCCCGGTCCAGATCAAGTCCACAAGTCTGACATTGACACATAGGTCCAACAGCCATTCATGAAGTCCTCTTCAGACTCACAAAACACACGCAATGATGTTGAATGCAGGAAGATCACAGATCAGTGGGAAGAAGATCTTGGGATCCCGTGGTGTGGTAAGCATCTCTGCGCTGGCAGAAACCTGGCAGAAGTCTCCACACGGCTTCTCAAAGACCAGATTTCTGGCTCCATCAAGGTGGGTCCATGTGGCTTATCCTCACGGACGCCTCACAGGAAGTAAGTCTTGCCAGTCGAGAGCCTCCAAGAGATTGCTGTCCGTAGAAAGTCTCCCAGGGAGTAAGTCGAGAGAAATCGTCTCTGCACCTCCAAGCAGGAGTCACCACATTTCCCAGAATTCTCTGGAGAAGGCCATGCCTACACAGAAGTCTCACTGGCTACCTCCTGATGGGCAGCCTCGACTCCATCCCACACTCAATCCTCAAACTGACACCAGATTAGGTGACTGCCACAGTCATCATCACATCTCATCAATTAGCAAACGTGGGGAGCTGGGACCCGCATGGTCAGTAGTTCAGAGCTACCAACGTCTCTGAGGGGAAAGACTGGGCTTTCTACTCTGAAAAGCGGTTCGTCTCATAACTGTAACTCTCCCACAGGAGTGGCTGTGAGTCAGCGTTGACTCAGTGACAGTGAGAGAAGATCCTTGTATACAATGTTTTCCTTAATTCTCTAACTCTTATCTTCTGTCTGTGAGGAAACAGGGCATCACAATAATTATTTGGCCCATGAATCAGAGAGTACACAAGCAAGCAGGATTTGAAATTAGCTTGTTTACCTCTAGAGCTCAGCCTCCTTTGTTCCTTCTGGTAATGCTAGTGTCAAACCCTCCAGTCCTTTAGAAACATCGGTCTTTCAAGTGTTTCTCCAGATTCCCTCCCCTGAGATTTCAATCCATCTATTACTTCAGCTCCAATATTCAGTGGCCACACATTCAGTGGCCTCTGGGAACAGGTTTAATTGTCGTTTGTCAGAGAAGTGCAAATCTATTGCTAGTCCCATCTCTCAGTCTGCTGAGCATCTCCAAGCCTGTTCCCCAGGGGGGGACTGCTAAGTGATCCTTTTTCATTACATGGATAAAAAGAGGTGTGTTAGGTCAGGTTGACTAGAGAAATGAATCCAGAGACACTCATATGTGTGTGATAGAGAACTTTGTATCAAAGAGTAATTGTAAATTATGAAAACATCCCAATCCAGTCCAGATCGATCCATAATTCCTATATTAGTCCATATATCTGATACCAGGCCATAAATTCCTCTTTAGACTCACAACACATGCACTGACACTGAAAACAGGAATATCACAGGCCGGTGGACAGAAAGTCTTGTGAATCCAGTGATGATGGAAGCATCTCAGCGCTGGTGTATATCTCCATGTGGCTTCTCCAGCTTCAGGGAACAGGGTCCATCATCATAGCTCCATGTGGCTTGTCAACAAGAATATCTCCAGAGAGAGTGTGTGTCCAAACTCTAGGAGGGAAGAGAGGATTTCTCAGAATCCTCAGAAAAAAAGCCATGCCCACACAGAGGCCTCATTAGCTATGACCTGATTGACAGGCTAGACTCTACCCCGTCACAAACTGACAGATTATGTAACTGCCACAACAGGCACATGTCAGAAAGTGGAGAGTTATTCTTTCTAAATATTGATGTAGGCCTGCTACCATCAAACTTTGGAGAACCCTGGATTCTCAGAGAAAGCTGTGAATACCTATGAGAAGTTTGGCCAACAAGCAAGGCCAGTGGAAACATAAAAGAAAACATATTCTGAATGCAAAACTGATACATACTATCATTTATCAATGACAACCCCCAGCTCGGGTCACAGCTAACCCTTCCACATTCTTCAAGTTCCTGCTTGAAATTACTGCTGAACCAGTTACAGCCCCGTCTGTCTCTTGAGTCCATAACAGGTCTTATGAACTCGTGAGCACTAGGTTCATTTTTCACCCAGCATGAAGCGTGGCTTCTGACACAATCAAAACCCACACCAACCCATGGTCTAACACAACAGAGGTGCTAAAAGGGGAGGGGGGGTGCGGGGAGAAAGAAACAGGAGTAATTGTATATATCCCTGGCGGGAAGAGGGAAATGAGGTTTTAACTCTTAGTAAGAGAAGATAAAAGAAGAACTCTGGTTCCACAATTTTAAAATGGGCTTTCAGCTGTCTCTCTAAAGCTGTGATGATTACTATTTCAGAATTTAAATAGAAGGGTAAGGGATTCTGTCATCCCAAGTTTCTGAGGCAAAGCAATTCACATAAACTGTCATCCTCCCCACCATCTGATTCTGTGCAGTATTCACCTCTTGACCTGGATTCTGCAAACAGTTCATGCTTAATGACTAGCGGAAAGGTTGGCTGTTCAAACTCACCTGCAGGCACTTCAAAAAAGAGGCCTAAAAAATGGACCAAGTCATAGCCTTCGAAAACCCTGTGGAGCATCCTTCTATTCTGTCCCACATTGAGTTATCCTGATTAGGAATGAACTTGATGACAATAAACAATAGCAACCTTGAGGTGGCCCTCAATCAACTTTCTCACTCTGAGGAAGCCTGTCTTCAGTGCCACATTCACACTTATCTTCTACACAGGAAGGCATTTTAACCCTGCTAAGTACTTTCTAGGGACAGGACAATAAGTCCCCTGGTACCATGCAGCAGAGGAAAGGGCCAAGATGGACATGCCCTAAGGACTGCCTGTTATTCTCACACCTTCTACTGCAGTGGCTACCCTGAAGAATCATAGTTCAGATGCCTGACAGTCTGCTGAGGACTCTCCCCTTGAGATGAACGACTGTTTCCCCATCCATACTCTAACGCTGTGCTTCATCATCTCAATATTAAAACTTCCTGGGAAGGGAACATCCTGAAGATTGTTTGAACTAGAGTTCTGAAATTCTGGGTACTAAATGGTGACTCAACCCTGTTTGCTCATTGCAAATATAAACAGGGCTGATTCTTAAGGGTGTGCCTCATTAAACATATTGCATACACCTTCTTAGTAAGACTAACACCTGGTTAGACATTGTCACTTGTGTTTTGTCTTCTCAGAGAATGGAAAACAAGAAAGACATTAAGAAAACTTGACATGTCAGATCATGTTTGTCCTTATATGTCACCAATTTTTGCTTTTAAGAGCCTTACTGGGAAAATTTTCTGGAGTGGAGTTGGATCTGAAACTCTGTACTGATATATCACTGAATCAAAGATAAAGTCCCAATTTTGTGGACACATTTGTCACCTACTATATATAAAGACTTGAGAGATAGAAAAGAGGAAGCCTCTGCTATAGTGGGTAATGTGTTGAGCTGCTAACCACAAGGTCAGCTGTTCAGAACAACCAATCACTCCAGGCTTTCTATTCCTGTAAAGAGTTCATTTCTCTCCATGATGCTTACCTTCCCAATGTGATTGTTGAAGACAAATGTGTACATAAGCAAAAGTGGTGAAAAAGCTGATGGTACCTGGCTATTTAAAGATATAGCATATGGGATGTTAAAGACTTGAAGGTAAACAAGCAACCATCAACAAAGCCCACATGAAAGAAGCACACCAGCCTCTGTGACCATGACATGCTAAAGAAATCAATGATAAGGCATCAAAAAACAAAAAATCATATTATTGTGTGTCCATATTCCTGATATGATTGCTGAAGACAAATGTGTGCATAAGCAAATGTAATGAAGAAAGCTGATGTTGCCTGGATAGCAAAAGAAATAGCACCTGGGATCTCAAAGGCTTGAAGGTACACAGGTAGCCATCTAGCTCAGAAGAAACAAAGCCCACAAGGAAGAAGCACACCAGCCTGTGCAACCACTCATTATCAAAGGGATCATGAATCAAAGAACTAAACATTATGTCCTTGTAAAAGAGGGAGAGTACAGATTGGGGATCTAAAACCCATCTGTAGGTAATGGGTCATGGGGAAGAGGTGAGCCAGTTAGGATGCAGTGTAGCAATGATGAAACATACAACTTCCCTTTAGTTCAAAGGTCTCACACACACACACACACACACACACACCTCACTATCATGATCCCAAGTCTACCTTATAAATATGGCTAGATCAGAGAACATACACTGGTACAGATAGGAACCGGAAACCTGGGGAATCCAGGACCAATGATCCCTTTAGGACCGGTGGTTACAGTGGTGATACAGGGAGTAGGGAGGGGGGTGGCTAGAAAGAGGAAACTGATTATAAGAATCTACATTTAATCTTCTTCCTAGACAACAGGAGAGTGGGTGAAGGGAGATATCGGACAGTGTGAGATATGACCAAATAATAATTTATACATTATTAAGGGTTTGTGAGGGAGGAAGAAGTGGGGAGGGAGAGAAAAAATGAAGAGCTGATACCAGGGTTCAAGTAGAAAACAAATGTCTTGAGACTGATGAGAGCAACAAGTGTACAACTATGCTTGACATAAAATGGATGGATGGATGGATTGTGATGAGTTGTATGAACCTTCAATAAAATTATTCGAAGAAAAATACAAATTACAAAGTATTTGTAAGGTTGTTTGCTAAAGGTTAATTTAAAATAGAAAAGTCCAATAAAAAATGGCACATGATGGAAAACTACAGAAAAAAAATAATTCATTCTCAGAAACCCACAGGGGCCATTCACCTCTCTCCCCTAGGGTACGTATGGTGAGGTAGAGGGTAGAAAACTTAGATCTTACCCACTGAAGCTGGCTATTGAAAAGTGGTATGACTGCCTTTATCAAAGATCAAAAAAAGCAATTCTACCAAGTTTGGGCTTTCACAGCACAGGCATAACTAACTTTATCATGCTTCACTTTACTGTGCTTCTCAGATATTGCATTTTATACAAATTAAAGGTTGGTGGCACACCTGTGTCCAACAAGTTGCTCAGTAACATTTTTCTAACAGCATACACTCACTTTGTGTGCCTGTGTCACACTTTGATCATTCTCTGGTTTTTTCCCAAACTTTCTTCATGGTATTGCACACTTGATAGACCAGAGTATAGTATAAACATAATTTTTATATACAATAAAATTTTAAGTGTATATGACTTGCTTTGCTGCCATGCTTGCTCTATTGCCAAGGTTTGGAAGAAGAATTGGCCTGAACAAGGGAAGTTTTTGTTATTCTGTTTTTAAGTTGCTTATAGGTTGACTGATGGTGAACTCTTAAGTGTTAAAGTATCACTGTGTCCCATAGGGTTCTCAGTGAATGAGCTTGGACATGTATGTCTCCAGGTCACTCTTCTAAGATGCTTCTGGGTGGACTCACCCCTGAAATGAATGGCCTGCACATCTATGTCCCCAAACTATCAGCTGAGCACTGCTAACCTGAGGTGCATCAGAGGAATGATGACGAAAGCTGAAAAGTATGGTGTCACTAAGGCAAATATTGGAATCTATGGTAGTTTCTTCAACAACTACATTGACCTTAACACTTACTCTCAAAGATTTGCCAAGGTCAGTATCCAAATGTATCGCCATTCGATGTATCTCCATTGACCTGGATGTATCTCCATCCCTTTCTTCACTGTTGAAGTCAATATGCACTGAACGTGTTATACATTTAGCCAATGATATCAAATTTAAAGGTTATTGGGAGAAGCAAGGATAATATTATTCCAGTATTCAATTTGAATTGATGCTGGTTTAATTTTAAAAGACAATTGGCTCTTAGGCAAATCATCTCTACCTAAGCTGTCTCTAAATAGCCTATATCCTGACCAATACAGCCTAAATTTTTCCCAAAAGTTTTATTGGTATATAATTCACATATGCTACAATTCAATAGTTCAATCACATCAAGAAGTGTTGTGCAATCATCACCACAATCAGTTTTAAGACATGTCCTTTATTCTTGTATTCATCATAATTATCTCTGCATTTTCCCCACCCACCCCCGACCTCCCTTGCTATATCCCCAAGGAACGATTAATCCAGTTACTATCTCTATAGTTTTATCTATCCTGGATTTCACATACAGAAAAACATTAAAGAGCAAATTAAGATAACAAGAATAATAAAGTAAAACAGATAAAAAAACCTCAATCAAACAAACAATGAAAATATTAAAAATGAACAAATGAAACTGGATCATATGGGAAATCAAATGATGGGATGCTAAATTTTAACTAAACTGAATGCAAATATCCACTTTCCAATGCATTCGACCTGTGAGAAGGCTACTCACAGGTCTGGTCCATGGCAGAAGGGAATCACCAGGGACTTAATGTATAAGTATTTCCTCTTCTGTTAAAAACAAAAACTGAAACATTTAAAACAGGTCAAAGAGAAGGTCAAATGATAGGATATTAGGACATTACATTTTGACCTAAGTACATCTGCTATAATTTACTTTAAATTTCTGTCTGATAACAGAGCTGTTTACATCTCTCTACTATGATTGTAGGGAATTCACTAGAGGCTTAAACCATGTGTGCACCAGCACGCAGATTTGGGTCTGCCACTGTCATCTGTAGCCTTCTGCAAACCAAATGTTCACAATTTAAACTCTGATAGCATTCCTCCCTTTAGATTTGAATCGTATTGCTTGCAATCTTTGTATCACACAGACTAGTGTGCGTCTTCATGTTGACACCTCACTTTTCAGATGCCTGTTTGTTTGAAGGCAAACCTTTAAGATCTCTTCGTTATTCTTTCTGATAATTGAGAACCATCTAGTTTCTTCACCACAGTTTTCTACAGCACCCAAATACTTGGAGATCTCTTTATGAAGTTGAGTATCAAATAAAGCCATGTCATAAGAACTAATTGTTCTTGGACTGGAACTAGAATTAAGGTCAAACCCCACGTCCATGTATTTATCTATAGCTTATATGTGTCTCTGGCTCACTCTAGAGATATCATCATCATTTTATGTTAGGGAACATTATAAATCATTCCCTAGGGCATCACTTCCACTGCCATCAAGTCGATGCTGACTTATGTTGACTCTAGAAGCAGAGTAGAAGTGCCTTTGTGAGTCTCCTAGATTGTGCATCTTCACAGGAATAAAAAGCTTCACCCTTCCCTGTGAAGCTGGATGATAGCAAACTGCTGAACTTGTGGTTAGCAACCCAATGTATAACCAATATGCACTGAGAGTGTTATACATTTAACCAATGATACAGAATTTGAAACGTTGTTGAAAAAAAAAGAAATTATATGAGTATAGGCCAAGTATGAACTGTAATACAGGAATTATGGACTTCTACGGATTTAACTCTTAAATTACTTGACACCATACAACCACCACAGATCTTCCAATAATATTTATTCACAGCAACAGAGCCATGCCTACCAGATTAATGCATGGCATAAAGAAATAAGGAGGGCGTTAATACAGTGTGTATGTGGTAGTCCCAGGCCACTATTCATTGGACACCCTCAAGGCAAAAGATTACAACCCAAACCCAGTGTCTTCAAGTTCTATGCCCTTAGGCTAGTGTCATGTGCTTCTTCTCACACTAGGGAGTTTCAACTTTCAGTCCATTGTACCCTAGTTTTGAATATCATGGCTGTTGTGAGGTGCCCTTGCATAGATGCTGACGCATGATGACCTTGTATATAACAGAACAAGGCCCTGCCCAATCCTATGCCATCATCACAATTGTTATGTTAAACCTCACTGTTGCAGCCACTATGTCAGTCTATCCCCTTGATGGTCTTTCTCTTCTGTGCTGACCTTCTCCTCTGCCAAGCACAATGTCTTTTTAAAGGGACTTGTCTCTTTTAATGATGTCTTGAAAGGGAGACAAAAGCTCATCATCCTCACTTCTAAGGAATAGTTTGTTGTACTTCTTCCCAGACAGATTTGTTTGTTCTTGTAGCTGTCCAGAATACGTTCAATATTGTTGGTCAACATCATAATTTAAATGCATAAATGTTTCTGTAAACTTACTTGTTCTTGTCCAACTTCAATGTCCTCATGAAGTTATAGAAAATAGCATGGCTTGGGTCAGGTGCAAAGTGACATCCTTCTTCTTAAGCATTTTAATGAGGTCTGTGAGGCACGTTTGCCCAATATCGTGTGTCTTTTGATTTTTTTGTTCTTTTGTTTGAAATAGGGTTGATTTTTAATAGGCCTCAGTTTTCAGTGGAACAAATAGTGTCACGCTCCCTCCATTAATAAGTGCTTCCTGCCTATTCTATCCAAAAGAACAACAACTATGGTATTTCTCGGCATCATAATTTGGGGTATGAATACCTGCCACATTTGCAGTGCCTCTTTCCATATACATCAATAATACTGTGAGAATAAATTCAGGGATTGTTCTCAAGTTGAATATTCATTTTTCCACACATTAGGAGTGTGCTAGATGGTGAGAGAAATACAGTTCCTCATGGCACTTACATTCTATTAAAAGGTGATAGCGACTTGCTGGTCAAATTGAAGGCACCAATGATCTGTGTCCAATGGGCTGTCTCTCTCATGGGAAGAGCATCTTAAGTGGTACCTAAAAGTAGTTTGAAAAGGAAATAATGTTCAATATAGGTGAGTATATGATTAAATGCCTACAATGAAAACACAAACACAAGGCTCATTTAAAACTGGCAGAGGAGACGACTTTTGGTTTACATTATCTTTTTCACAATATGCTTCTCTTTTAAATGAGAAGAATCTGTGAACTTAATCTCCCTTTTTCTTATTTTACTTTGCCGTTTTATTTTTTTTTAATTTCTCGCCATGTTGTTGCCATATAGTTCACATATCATATAAGCTAGTGAATAAAAAAGTTGCTCAAACACAGACACAATTTTGACATATCTTCATGATTGCATTCATTGTTATTAGCATCTTCTGTCTCTCACAACCAACCCTGTTGTAACCCCACAATGTATTATTGTCTCCATAAGTTTACTTATCCTGGATTTTTTTTTAAAAATCACTTTATTGGGGACTCATACAACTTTTATCATGATCCATACATACAACTGTTATTTACAGACCACATGTGTACATTTGTTGCCATCATCATTCTCTAAACATCCTCCTTTTACCTAGGCCCTTGGTATCAGCTCCCTAGATGTCCCCCCCCTTCCCACAACCCCTCCCTCAAGAAACCTTATTAATTTACAAATTATCATTATTTTTTCATATCATACACTGTCCGATGTGTCCCTTCACCCACTTTCCTGCTGTCCATACCCCAGAGAGGAGGTCATATGTAGATCTCTGCAATTGGTTCCCCCTTTCTACTCCACCTTCCCTCCACCCTCCTGGTATCAGCACTCTCACCACTGGTCCTAAAGGGTTCATCTGTCCTGAACTCCCCATGTTTCTGGCTCCAGTGTACATCCCCTGGTCTAGCTGGATTTATAAGGTAGAATTGGGACATGATAGTGGATGGGGAGAAGCATTAAAGAACTAAAGGAAAGTTGCATATTTCCTGGTTGCTACATTGTACATTGACTGGCTCATTTTCTTCCTGTTACCCTTCTATAAGGGGAAGTCACCAATTGATGGGCTTTGGGTCCTCAATCTGTACTCCCCCTCATTTATAATGATATAATTTTTAGTTCTTTGAAGCCTGATACCTGATCTCTTCGACACCTTGTTGTCACACAGGCTGGTATGCTTCTTCCATGTGGGC
Source organism: Nesogale talazaci (assembly GCA_004026705.1). Classification (NCBI taxonomy): domain Eukaryota; kingdom Metazoa; phylum Chordata; class Mammalia; order Afrosoricida; family Tenrecidae; genus Nesogale; species Nesogale talazaci. The sequence goes on from PVJH01004153.1 coordinate 122,651, forward strand.
TTTGTTGCTTCTGAGCTAGATCGCCGCTTGTTTACTTTCAAGCCTTTAAGACCTCAGACACTATGTCTTTTGATAGCCAGGCACTATCAGCATTCTTCACCACATTTGTTTATGCATGAACCTTAAACTCTTAAAAATGACAAAAACTTCTCCTTCAATGTGACATTTGGACTACATCTATAAGAAAAGCTAACCTTGGAGATTCTGCATTGCATTTTTTATTAATTGGTATAAATGTAAAACACAAATGGAATTTCAAACTGTCCTCTGAATAACTTGATCAAGTATATCTTAAAACTATTCTGAAATAAGGGTGATACAACCAAAGATAAACTAAATGGCTGACTAATAAACTAGATAACCCATGCAGGGGGGCTTAATTGAATACTTAGGCTCAAAGTAGGTCTGTGGCATTAGACTCTGTTTATTTTTATCTTCATATAGTCACACACACACAGCTGTCACATGACTGCACTACTCACAGCAGGACCAAGTCCTTACCCAATGGTAGCAGACTTGGTTGACGCTGCCTACCACGGCCACTACACTTAATGAGTTACACTTCATTGTACTTCTCCATTCTACTTCATCAGAAATAGAAGATCTAGTACCCTCTGTTCAACATCACAGTTATTTACAATACAGTAGGTATAACTCTCTAGGCTCCTTGTAAAATATTTACAAAAGAATATTTTTAATTAATACAATGTAAAATAAAAGCACCGTCAAATTTGACTTTTGTCGTTTCTGTTTTGGATTTGGGTGTGTGCACATGTGGGGGTTGTGTATGTGTGCGTGTGTGCGTGTGTATGTGTGTGACTTTTAATTTAAGTGTTTTGTCTTTTTGGTTGAGGCTGTTGCTGTTATCAGATGCCTTTGAATCAGTTTTGACTCACTCTGAAGAATCCTGTGAATAATCAAATGCTGCCATGTCGGTTATATATGGGCTTCCTAGTCCTGCTTCATTGTCTGGCTTAATCTGAAAGGCCAGCCGAAACCTATTCACCATGTGTGATTTTCCCAGCATTTGAAATACCAGCTCCATATTTTCCAGCATTACAGCTACCCACAAGGTACCACTGTACAATAAGCTGACAGATGAGTGAATTTGGGGGGCAGCATTTTGTTTTGCTTTTGTTTAAACATTAAAGACCACTTTGGTATAGTAACTTGGCATGGGTGAGTTTTGTACAAAGAAATTTCTTCCCTGCTTCCCTCAAAGGCTGGCCATGGAAATTTATGAATAATCCACCAAGTCAAATTTATGAATAATCCACCAAGTAAGTTAATTGATTACTGGAAGCTGGCATGTTGAGCAATGAAAACACAATTTTTAAAAATTAAACACTGAGCTTGTAGCACCAAGACACCAGCATGTATGTGTAAATACAAATCCTCTAACTGTACCATAAGGAGGCTATTTTTCTTTTTATTTCTGACTCTAGCACAGCATTGGACCAAAGTAGCCACTCAGTAAATATTTGTTTAACATATTCTGGTAAAATAAATAGAAAATGGTGACAGCCAACAATTAGACCCAAGTATGCACTGACCAAAGCTTTGTTAGCTATTATATATTTATGTATATTTTTTCATTTCTAAGAGGTAGAGATGGTTTTTATAAAGTGAATTCACACCAGCAATTCCCTCATAATAAATGCCTATATCTACTAGAAGACTCTTGACAGTGTCATGAGAAGGACTCCCTCTTCTCGTGAGGTTAGAAAACCATCTTTTCTGAGACAGACCACAGCCCTGAAAGGAAGATGAAGCAACCCAAGTCCTATTCAACCAGCTCTGACCCGCCCACCACACAGTGCACAGCTGCCTTGTACAACATGCTTTCCAGTGATAAACACTCCCCAAGAGAGAATAATTTAAGCATGCAATCATTTTCCAAGTGAGTTACCATTTGTATCATAGACATTTTACTCTCTAATTCATCACCATAAGCACTAAGAAACAAAGCCTTAGTGTTCCATTTCCTAGACAAGGTGTAGGACAAAAAGGACTGATTAAAGGCCGGATCCATTTCACAATGCTTTGTAAATTCTTCTATGCTCTTCCCTTCTCTCCAGAAGTTTTCTAAACTAGGTTCTCTGCAGAAGCAAAAACACTGAAGTTTTAGATAGGTAGATAGATAGTTGATAGATAAGTAGATAAAAGATAGAGATGATAGATAGAGAGATAGAGCTTTATATCAAGTAAATGTCTCACATCATTGTAGAAGTAGCCAAGTTTCAAGTCTGGGAGTCAAATGTTAACCTGGGGTTCTTTTTCCTCACTTACAAAGCTAAGGGGGCTAATGAAACCAATAACTTCAAGAAGATCCCAGGTCTGTGGCGACAGAAGTGAATGAATGCAAGATCTGTAGTTAAAATGACAGGTGTGATAGTTAGGTTTATTGTGTCAATCTGGTCAACAGGAACATGTGGAATTAGTCAGGTCACAGTTTGATTGGAAGGCAGAGATAATTGGCTCTGTAAGAGTGCCCCCTCTCTCTTCCTCTCCAGTGATTTGAGTGTGCTGGACCCTGCTGCTGCTTTAGCTAGTTCTCTTCCTCAACCTTGCCCAAGGGATGACTCCTCTGCTCTCTGCTTCCTTGACCTTGGACCCAACGGCCCATGTGAGTTGAAGGACTCCCAGTATATTAGCAGTTCCATGGAATTGAATTGAACTGAACCCTCTGTACTGCTGTGTGAACTAATTAGCTGTTATATTCATTCATGTTGTATGTATACACACATATAAATGTACATATATGTGTGGATACACATACACACATATGTAAATAAAATCATAAGTGTCCTGGTTTTATTTCTCTAAGAAAACCTTGCCTAACACAATAGGGTTCTGATGACTCCCAGGATTGGTGGACAATACAGCAAGGCAGTGATTTGATTCAAGTCCAAAGAAACAGATATCAACAAGGCAAATGTATGACACAGAGCCAGCAAAAAGTAAGCAAGTTTTCCACACTGTCTTCTTATGTGGAAAATAGCCCACATTCTCCAGGAAATCTCATCATGGCAAGGGAGAGGGGGGCGCAGAATTACCAGATTTTAATGCCAAACCACTGAGAATCCTTGGCTAGCTTGATTGACTGAAAACCTTACAATTAAATGCCAAGAATAATTTCCACTTTGAGCATCATTATAAATTTGGAGGGTGAGATAGAGACAAATTACAAATGTGAGTTAAATTATAACACGTAAGATCGCATTTAAAAATGTGTAAGCCTATTCATTCTTAAAATCACTTCAGAGAACCATTTTAACATATGAAAGACTTTCTGAATTTGTTGTTGTTAGGTGGTATCACGTCATTTTTGACCCATTGAAACCTTATGTACAACAGAGAAAAACACTGCGTGGTGCTGGGTCATTCTTATGATCACTGCTGTGTTGGAGCCCATCGTTGATTGCAGTCCTCTCTTGGAGGCTACATCAATTAATCTGATTGAGGGTCTACCTCTTTTTCACTGACCCTTTGCTCTATCGAGCTTGATCACCTCCCCCACACGCTCGTATCTCCTTACAACGTGTCCAAAAACATCCTTGCTTCTAATGAGCAATCTGACATTATTTCTGACATTTAACTGTTAAGATTTTCAGTCAATCAAGCGAGCCCAGGATTCCCAGGGGTTTGGCAGTTAAGATCTAGTAATTTCCCCATGATGAGATTTCCTGGAGAGTGTGGGCTACTTTCCATATAAGAAGACCATGTGGAAAAGTAGGGTTTTGTGCAAGACAGGATTTCTCTTTTTCTGACAGTCGTTGATAGATTTGGTATTCTTCATCAACACTGTAATTCCTATGTACCCATTCTTCTTTATTCTTCCTTATTTAATTTGTGAATAGTGGGATGGGTTGTGGGTACTGGAGTCCTGGCTGTACAGTGGTTATGCATTGGACAGTGATAGCAGTCAGTGAGTGAGAGTTGGCATCCACTTTATGGCTGTGAGTCTGAATTTGGTGTTTTATTGCTTTCTCCTTTATACTCTTCTAACAAATGCTTTGCTACAAGTGAATTATTTTTAAAATTACAAATGAAAACAAAGATGTTTGGGGATCACAGGAAGATGTTTGAGTCACAGGAAGCAATTGAAAGCACTGAAATTTCCCCTTCCAATGTGAAATACATACTTCATTATCTTTGAATTCTAATAATTTTATTCCTCCAGACAGTCAACATTCATTTGGTTTCTTCTCCAGTACAATGATGCGAAATTCCTTAGTATGGCTTTTCTCTCCATTATCTTCATAACTCCCACTTTATGACTGGGTGGGAGCACACAATTAAGAATGTAAGGGACTTTTACTTGGCAAGTGATAGGTTTTGCCATTTTGCTAGATATAAACATGCGAAGCAGGAACAGTGGAATCCCACAGATATCCAGAAGGAAGAATCACTAGTAGAGTTTGTGGGAGATCCCTGCCTAAAGTGGACGAGGTGGAAGAGACATTACAGGCTGCAACATCAAGAATAAGAGACAGAGTGGTGGTTTTAAAGGTCAAAAGAACCCATCAAAGGCTAAGTGCTCAGGTGATTGAGAGAGACTCTATAGGCCAGCACAGCTGAGAAGAGGAGTTATAGACAAAAGGACTGCATACTTATGTAATGCTTTCTCTCTCTCTTTTTTTGGCCTGGATGTTTATTGACATATCTTATTAATTTCACTCTGTCTCTTCTCATACAGTTCTATTGTTCAATCTCATACTTAGTGCTTTCTGATTCTTACTTGGGGTTAAGTATCATGTTAATTTCCCTAATAATTCCCATAATTCTGAGTATTGTCTGTGAGTCAATTGCAACAGATTACTGAACCCAGTAGAGAAGGAGATGCCATGAGAAGGATGGCTAGTGGCAGAGTAGTCTGAAGAAGATGGGGGATGGGAGCATACCTGATCTCTGCCTGGTAGCAATCAACTCGAGGTTGGTATGAGCTACAAGGATTCTCTTCCTTTGTGCATCTAGAGGAAATCAAATGTGATGCCGATGCCATTTCCTCATCTGAGAATAACATTCTTCTCAGAATTAAAATCTACACCCTGAGGAAATTAGTACAGTATGTCAGGGAAAGGCAAAAAGGTATACAGTTGCGTATTCTTTTCCAAAAGTTTATCTTTCCATAAAAATGTAATTATAAAAGATTTAGCAAAGTTATTTTAATCATAGAGCTTAGCCATGATGATTTGAGTTCATTCTAAAAGGATACAATTCTATCTAAGGGCAGTCACCTTTCTAGAAAGAGCTGGTTTTAAAATGCATATTATATTATGATCATCTTATAACTCTTTTATTTCAAATAAATTCCACAAGCACTGATGATATAAAGTACCAAATGCAACCTAGCTTCCTATAACTGAAATGGAGTCCTATATACCTTGCCTTGATTCTTCATTGCTGTCACTTAACTGACTGTGTCCAGTAGCATTTCCTAGGACCTGAATCCACCAACTTAGACACTATCTGAACTATAAAAGTACTTATGTACACAATTTTTATTATACTCTTTTTCCCAGTCTCTTATAAAAAAACTGTGATGAAAACAGATACCACAAATCATTTTCTAATAGACCCTCTGTGATATTGGTGACATTGTTCATATTGTGCCATCATTCATCATCACTATACTCTTCCCAAATTTTGTACCACCATTAATAAAAAAAACAAAGTTATGTCAAATAGCAAAATAAGACAAAATGCTTTCTTCCTCCTTTCTCCTTCCTTTACTTCTGGGAGCCGTTAATAACCTTTGATTTCTATATATTTGCTTATTTCATACAAGTGAAATTATATAGCATTTGTCCTTGGGGGGATGGCTTATTTCTGTAGCATATTTTCAAGGTGCAAATGTTATGGCATGAATCAGAATTTAATTTCTCTTTGTGGCTGCATAGTAGACTATTGTGTGTATAAATCACATTTTGTCGAACCATTCATCTGCTGATGACTATTTCAATGGTATCCACTTTTTGGCTACATGTGAAAAGTATCACTATGGACATTGGTGTACAGATTTCTGTTTGCACTCCTGCCTTTACTTCTTCTGGGCAGGTTTCTTCAATTGCATCATGTGGATGCAACCAAAGGCTCAAACCTGACTAGACTTGTGAGAATAGCAAAGCAACAAGCAGTGTTTCCTTCTGTTGTAAAAGGATTGCTATGAATCAGAACTCACTCACCAGCAACACGGCAGTTTTACTCATTGTAATAGTTACATAATTTCATTTCAACTTGAAGATATATAAAAGTATAGGGGTGGTATTCAACCTGTCCAGATGGTGCCTCCTTGTAGGCATGACCTTCTCATAAGGAGGATCTTGAGAATCTCTCTCTCTCTCTCTCTTTCTGCCTTCACACTCCTACTCATTGACCCTGGTTGCTTCCAGGACTCTACATGTGTCCACCATCATTGGATCTACACAACTATGCACCCACCAGCCTGTGATATTCCTGCATTCTACATCATTGTTTGTGACTGCGTGAGTTTGAAGAGGGACTTATGTACTAGAATCGAACTTATGCATTTGAGTGGGCTGAGCTGGGATGTTTTCTCAATATATAACTATATAACTGCTTCCCTCTCTCTTTCTCTCTCTCTCTCTCTCTCTCTCTCTCTCTCTCTCTCTCTGTCTCTCTTTTTAACTACTTCTTGATGCAAAACTCATTCTTAAACATGTATGTGTCACTGGATATGCTTCTCTAGTCAACAAGGCCTAGCACAATTATATTCAACTTTTTGAAGAGCCACTACACTGTTTTCAAAGTGGCTGCACCCTCTAACATTTCCAGCAGTAATAGACGAGCACTTCAGTTTCCCTACAACCTCACCAATGCCTATTGTTTTCTTTTATTAAATTTTGATAAATTAATCATTACCACTCTAATGGAGGTGAGGTGATATCTTATCATGATTTAGATTTTCATTTCCTTGACAGCTAATAATGCTGAATGTGTTTCCATGTGTTTGTGGGATATTTGAATATATGCTTCAGTGAATTGTCTGTCATTCATCCATTTTGTTAGAAAGCTATAATCTTTTGTTATTAAATTAAAGCAGTTTTAAGTATATTTTGGGTATTAGGCATTTGATTATAAGCATCTATAGGTGGCATACACAATCCATCCTTCAACTACAAGGGTAGTTTAAACTCACCCCAGAAACATCTTAGAAGGCAGGCATGACTAGAACCATTCTACTATGTCCTTGTGATGATGCCATGAGTTATACTCAGTTCAAGAGTGACTAAAAACAGCAATATTCAATATGTTTCATAAAAATTTTCTCCCACATTGTAGGTTCT